>JARHVA010005559.1:1132500-1160000 GCA_037957365.1 Torreya grandis
CCATAGTTCTCTATAATTCCATCATGTAGAAAACCCATTAGCCTCAAATCTATTTGTTTAACTAGGTTAACCCCAGTTTGACACAAACAACATGACCTAAATTTCTTGAATGTTGCCCAAAACATTACTAGTCATTATTTCAATCTACTAGAGAGTTTTTGAATATGACAGTGTATTAATTTTAAGACTAACATTTCAGTTACACTAATGCATTCTTAGACCCTAATGATAGTTCATGGATTTTGAACTGAAATGTCAGTCTAAAAACTAATACATAGTCATATCCAGAGACTCTCTATAAAATCAATGGACTGTGGGAATACTCTCTTGTTAATTATTTTAATCTTTTATTTCTTTCATGGTCTTTTTAACATTACATGCCCATGTATCAACTTCACAAAATTCCACTATTTACATAATTACCAATGATAACTAACACTTTATAAATCGCCTTTGTTTATGCATTCAAATAATGACTAGGTTTAATTCATAGGACAGCTTAGGATAATAATTATTTTTTTTAATAACTTAGTAAAGATAATCGACATCATGACTTTAATAACAATGTGACTAATATAAAGTCAATGATATTATTTTAACTATAAAAGTAAATCGAATGACTATTGTACCAAAACATAATGGTATTATAACAAGATAGTCCTTGTTATTACTAATTTATATAGACTATACAATATCTTTAGTTATCTTTTATATTTACTAAGGCATTAAACTGAATAATGATATTTCCTATATATCATAATAATAACTAGCTAATGTTCTAAAGCATTACAAAGACATTCTAGTTAGTCTATAGACAATAGTAAATAGATACTCTATATGTAGATTTACTTTCTCATAAATAATAACATTAATAATCATGAATATGATAACTCAATATGATCAAAAGTAACATTATGCATTTAATCTACGTGTAACATCAATAATATAATCACACACAAATAGATCTTCACAAGCATTAAACTAAACTAAATCATAACTAACACACATAATCAATTATCTAAATGTAGATAACATCAAATACGTACTAAATATAAAAAATCAAACAATGCATATAATGATTAATATCTACAATGGTGTGTGTGCATGGGTTCTAGTCACTTCTCTATCATCCCCCAACACCTCCATCTACACCATCCTCTCTAATGATTCTCTCCCTCCATCATGCTCTAAGGGATGAATCTCTCTTGTATCCAACTCATGAAAAGAAGGTATGTAGCCTATAACATCATGATATATATCATAAAATATTATTGTAATAACTAATCAATATGATCATAATGTAAATAATAAATAATGCAGCTAACTCATAGCAATAAAGTCATGTAATCAAAACAACATACAATTATCCCATGACAACATATGACTTACAACTTAATTGAATAAGAATTAATTAATTTACCAATCATAATAATCCATAGATAAGAAGGTAAATTAGCTTAGTGATAAATTGGGATGTGACAAGATATATATTTATAAATTCAATATAATTAAAACCCTAATAGATTTAGTTGATTAAAATGAAGAAAATTTATCATATTTTAATTTATTGTCCAATTTATATTTATATATTAAAATAGATTAAATAATATATATTATTTTAATACAAACAACAGAACTTATTTATTTTTTAAATGTTTCATCATTTATTTAGTTTTATTTTTCAACATTCAAGTTGATTGCCTGTATGGAAAAAAATGAACTATAATTATATGGTAATGCACATACCTTAAGTTTGTTAATATCATTAGTTTTTTTTTTCTTTTAATCACAAATTACTATTACAAATCCTTGGATAGAAGAAAATACAATATTAATTAACTGAAAAAACTAAATTTTTCTTTACTAACATGTAATCACATACTTGTTTTTTGTTTTCTTATCTATACTTAGGTACATTATCACTCTGAAGAGAAAACATAGGTATATATATGTTAGATTATTTATTTCCTATTTTATTTGTTTAATATATACATAGAGAATAAATTTAAGAATGAAAATTAAATATTATAAATGAATTGAATAAAAAGATTTTGAAAGATTGTATAAAAGTGTAGGTAATAACCTAGATTTTACCACTTCTAGTGTGCAGATCATATTGGTTGAAGTAGTAATAAATAAAAAACTTGTAAAGTGTCTCTATTTATTTGTGATTTGAGAGAAAAACAAATACTACCAATGCATTAAACTATTTCTTGTGAAACACCATTGTGAACATGTGCAGTTGATATTATAAGAAAAACACATTAAACTTTTAGGATGGATGGTTTATGACAATACATTTCATGTGACTTGGATATATATTAATATATGTATCTAATATTTGAATACACTTTGATATCAAGAAAGGAAAGTGTAAATTATTTTGTTAATTATCGTCATTTCTTTGTGACATTAGATAAAAATAAATCCTACAGATGCATTAAATCATTTTCCATGCAACATCACTCTGACCATGTCCGATTGGTTTTGAAGTGAGTTTTTCATTGAAAGAACATTTAATTTTTAGTATATCTAGTATACGAGAATATATTTCATGTTATTTAAAAAGATATTATAAATCACAGCTTTTATGAGATTAATGCATAATAACCTCTACTTTCTTAGGGTAAGATGAACTTTATAAGTTGTCTTAAGTAAACCATGTGGTTAAGTTTCATATCATCTTAGTTTATGCATTAAAAAATAGATAATAACATGTATTCCTAAAATATCTTATGCTTTAGTTGTGTGATCCAATAAGAAATAACAATCTCCATTGTAAGAATTTGATTTTAGTGTTATTTTTATTATAATGTAATTTCTAAATCTTGGTCAATTTCATTTTTTTGAATAATTTTTATAACTTATTGTTCACTGTAGGATTTACCTCCCTGATCCCTCTAGATGGCCAAAATCGTGCCATGCGGCACCATATAGTTCACATGAAAATTTGAGGACTTTTGAACTTGGCCATTTTGCAAGATTTTTCTACAAGCCATTAGAGCCCTAAGATGATGCCATGTGACATAATTGCAAGGACTTGGTGGCCCTGAAAGTGTAGTGACCATGGAAAATTCTTTGGGCCTAGATCCCCATGATAATGCCATCTAGAATCATCATGGAAACTCTGGCACTCAAGAGGTACTAGTGGAGGTAACTAGTAGATAAAACTCATTAGGCTCCTATGGTCCCAAGATCATGCCAAATGGTGTAATAAAGAAGATTTTATTCACCTAAAAATTACATGGTCAGATATTTTTGATACAAATCCAATGATGATGTAATGATCTCTTATTTAGTTCTCCACATGGAACATTATAGCTCTAACCTCCCTATGATTCCACATTCCTCTTTTGACCCCAATATTCCCCTTAATCATGAGATTCTTATCCATTTCAAAAATATTTTAAAAACTAATAATGAGTGATAAAATCACTACCCCAAGTGACAAAACCACCCCCTTATGTTATGAAATTGCCTCTTATTTTCAACAACCACCATGATAGTTTTGAAATAAATGAGTCAGTTCTAATATAAAAGGGTGGTTATGAATTAAATGGGTGACGGTTGTGTTATTTGAAAGGGTGTTTTTTTAAATTTAATTGGTATTTCTACAACCACCCCTATATAAAGTGATGGTTCCATTATAGTTAAAATACCTTCCAATATTAGCTCACGTAACTCTAGTTTTTATGCTTTGTACACAACTAACTTCATGTTTCTTGTTGTCATCACTTTGTGTTCACTTAAAATCATTCTCAACTCACCCACTCTCCTAATTTTATGTTTATTTATTTCATCTCATGTTGAACTCACTATCAAACGTAGTTAAACTGTCCCATGCAAACTCCATTCAACTCCTACAAGAAGGCCAATTTGGGCCTAATTTCGGATCCTAAAATTTCCATTAGACATTTTTATCAAGAAGATTTTGTAGACATAGACTTTCTAAATTTTTTAAAAGATTCATCCCCTATTATTTTATATTTGACTAAATAATTGTAAATGAAGAAATGTCATTGGTGAGAGCAACACAAAATTTACAAGCCAAGACAACCAACCTCAGTTCAGTTATTATTATTTTTGTGGATTGTGTATTCTCCCCTTTTCTATCTTATTCCAGAGTTTGTGCATTATTCATCTATAAATTTTATTTAATCCACATAAGATCATATATAGATAACAAGTTGATGATTGTTCTATCAACACACTGCTTGCAGTTAGACTAATTTATTCTATAATCAAGTTGGAGTTATTTTAATTTCTAGTATTTTTTATTTGTTAGATTAGATGTAATATAAATTTTTATTTTTATTATATTATTTTCCCATTAAAAATAGAAAAATAATAAAATTTGATAGTAAAATAGATCTATCTCTTTCATTTGTATTTTCTACAAAAACATAATCAGTTTTGATTTATACTTACATTCAATAGATTAGTTTCCTTTCAAGTTAAAAATACATCTTGTGAATCATTTAAAAAATATATCTTAGAAAATCTTTAATTAATGTCCATCCAAGATTTAAAAAAAAATAGTCAAGATCTAGACAAACTTCTTGCACCTTAAATAATCACCTAGGCAAACATAAAAACATAGGCAACTATAGTTGAATGTATGGAGGTAGTAAAATATTGATCTTATTGGTTTGTAAAAGTTAAAATAATTGTAATTAATCTCTTTCAAAACAAAAATCAGAATTTATATATTTTGATTTTATCCTATCAATTCATTAGAGAAAAATATTGTTTGTATCAAGTTAGAAAGGTTGAAAAGCTAGCCTAGTTTGCTTACAAGGAAAATTCATATAAATTGTTTCATTACTACTATTTTGGGTTAGATATATTCTCATATTGATTTTTAAAAATATATTAAATTAATGAATTTAGTTCATTTCATGTAAACTAATTAAAATAAACAAAAAACATTGCATCTAGCTTGCATGCAAATAGATCTAGGAAAAATCATATTTTTTCATAGTAGTATAAGTTTCTTCCCTTTCCCATTTCATGAATTCCAGATGTTTAAAAGGATTAAAAAAGAGTTTTAATTTTAGTTTTTTTTTAATTTTGATTTTCTTTAATTTCAACACTTTGTTTTCAGAAAGTAAGTATTCATTGGTTAAAAACCTAGAAAATACCAAAAATAATCAACAATAATAGCCTTGCCATGCATGTAAGCAACCAAAAAAAAAAACATTTCCATTTGTGAAAGAAAAAGCATAATATAAAAATAATTTACCATCTATGCAAGTAATCATATCCTACATAATCCTTTTCTATTCACATAAGTAATACATATCAAAGCCTTGATTTAAAATTCTAGCAAGCACACATTGCAAGCAATTGATTGAATAAGCTAATACACTTTTATATGGCTTATGCCTAGTATCTTTTAGATGACCCTTCTTGAGACACCAGGTCTTATCTGATATGGTCTATTCCCTAGAGTTAGATCACCTAGTCCCGTGACTATCACACAATCTAACATTAGTGATGAGTTTAGATTGAGGTCTTTTGATCCACTCCAATTCCCCAGCTCATTATAGATTCTTTAGATTCTATAGAATAACAAGAGTTCATCCTTGATCTACCTATAATTTTTATCCTTTAGATAAATATATGTCAATAAAATGTTCTCCAAGCTTAATCACCCATTCATCCCTTCTTCTCCTCAGGTCAAGTCTCATCTTATATCATTCCCACTTAGTGAATGACATTGGATGGACAAAGTAAACTTGATAGAATATATCTTCTACCATGATTCATTCAACCCAATATCCTTTAAGTCCTTGAGGTCTCATTGACCAATAACTCTATCTTTTTGTGATATCAAAGACCAAAGGGCCTTGGATCTCTATCTCCCCATAACTCAACACTCTTAATGAGCATTAGGAGATTACTGAGATATTTTGGTTTCATCAAAAGAAACCATTGCCACCACATATTTTAAATCTCAATCCACTCAACAACTAGCCAAACCCATAGCCCTTCCATTAAGTTTGCTACCTTAGCCAGATATCAGGAAGTTGAGATCATAGGTTAGCATATGTTAATTTATGTACATACAAGTTGGTGAACCTAACATGAAGGGATTCATCTTTTTCATATTATTATTATTATTATTATTATTATTATTATTATTATTATTACTATTATTATTATTATTATTATTATTATTATTATTATTATTATTATAATACTTTCCTTTCTACATATTCTCTCCTTCCATTTATTATATAGGTATCTATATACCCCCAAAATATGTCTAGAGGGTTATATGAGATGATAGGTTAGCTCTAGTAAACCATCATTAATGAGTTAAAATAACCTCAATTTTGATACTAATGTATAAAACCAATCCTATGACTATTCCCTTATTGATATTCAAGTAAGGAGTTGGATTATCATCTAAGAGATATGTGACATTATAAATCATAAGTAATAACCCCAAATCTAACACAATGACTCTTATGGATGGAGGCTTGGTCACTCCATACATGGCCATAAGGCCTTCCATCAACTTGAAAAACCTAGACATTTAAATCATTATCAATATGATCATTATTTAGAAATGATCCATCACTTATAAGATGAGGTCAATCGCATTCAAGTTGATGCTCAACCTCCTAGTAGGAATCAAGATGTCTCCAACCCATTGGCAACCACTACTAATGCTACTCCTAGGAATCCTACCCCAAATCAACCCCTCATATAGCCTCATCTTAGGCATCAAACCTTTTTACATTAGAGACCTAGGGTCCCAATACCAACAATAATTTGAATCATCTCATTAACACCCTAGTGCTTCATATCTACAACCTAAAAAATAATTAACAATCTCTGAGCCAAGGGACATGCCAAGAACCCCTTGTGTTAACTCATCCCTCTTCTTCCCCATTCTAGTTAAAATTTAACCTGTGTTGTAAGAAAAAACCTAAATTTTCCCACCATTGTAAGAGCAAATACCATAGTAGAACCACATCTTTCAACAACCTCTTGGATATATTTTCATCCATAAGGTTCCCAACCCTAATGTCTCAAAAACATAATCATCTTACCAACTATCTATTGAAACTCCAATAGGGAGTGTATACACATATTGTCCACCACTATCAAATATTATAGTAGAAAATAATCCATGGTTCCCTAGGCCTCTAGGTCACATTCCTCCCACATATAGTCATCCTCCATAACCAAGATATATCCCACCCCATATCTCACTAGGTTATACATATACAACCCATATACCACCATAAAAAAATATGTACACTTGTCCACAACAAGTCACGATGCTTCCCATATCTCATAGTGTCCCATCATAATTTCACATGAATTTAAAGAATAATCAGCTAGATAATTATTCATTGGCCTACTCCATGTTACCCTATCAATTTTCATTCACACCTCTTGGTAGCTATCAGGATAACCCATACACTACTCTATTTACTCATACTAACATCACTACAATGGTGATATATTTTAATAACATGGGAACCTACATCAAATACCTTAAATATACCCTCAACATTAGCATATGAGGAGTCCTTCACCCACATCCCCTACCAGATCTTCCTAAATTCAAAGGGGAAGGGGAACCCAATGCACATGTGAAGGCCTACACCATTATTATTATGGATATTCTACCTTAGGATAGGTTGTAGTAAAGATACTCCCCAAGACACTTAAATGGATAGTAATATCACCTCCTTGAAGGTTATATACACTCATTCTTCTAGCTTATGGCTAAGTCTGTCAAAGATTTTGACATGAGAAAAATACTAAAGATCAACATACAATATTTTTTCATATCAAACAAGAATACAACAAATCACCTACTCATTTCATCATAATATGGCAATAGGTATTGTATTGTATTCCTATCCTAGTGTACCTAACATTGATGAACAAGAGCTAAGTGATATTTTCCTCCATTCCATTAATAAATAAATGAGGGAAGATGTCCAAAATTTTCCATACCATTCATATAAGGAGGCCCTCAAAATTTCACTATGCACTGACCAAGTAGCCATCAACACTGGAAGATGAACCTATGGAACTAACAATCACATTGTCATGCCCAGTCAAAATAGTGGGGGATCTCATAATATCAACCAAATCCCAAACAACCAAGTCCAAGTATATTGAACCATAATAAGAATGCTATTTATGGTGTCACTAATAAATTCAAGAAATAAAACCCCATAAATAATGGCTAGTACCCACCTAAGAATAACACCACCAACACAAATAATGTAGGGGTTAGGAATCAAAGTCCTCCTCCTACCATTCATGCAGTTGATTTTAACCAACCACTATCTCATAATGGATAATATATAAACTAAAACCAAAATTAGTGTCACCCAAATGAATAATACCCTCATTTCTAAAACCAAAACTATTACCCATGTAACTACCAACAAGGGTTCAGGCAATAATGATAGAACATGATGCGTAGCGATTATGATCCCAATGCCTATTATCTCTTCCACAGATTCATAAGCCATAAAACATTGGGATTCCAATAATATAATAATTTTATACAATGAATTTAAGAGGATCAAAGGTAAATGTTTGTGGATATGTTCCTATGAGGTGCAAATTCAAACACCCATACCCTTCTAAATGGTCTTGTCACTCCCAAAAACTAGAATCTACAAATTTACCACAACCTTTTCCCTAACCACAAAATGCACCTTGATTAGGGTCAACAAAAAAATAACCCATCAGGTCACCCCACTCAACATAATCAATCCATAACAATGGGTAATCATTATTCCAAAGTCTCTACTTATAGGGCACCAAACATTGATGTGGCTCCTCAGTTGAGAGTTCAAATAAAAACTTAGATGATAGGAGTCATAGTATTAGAGGATAAAATGGAAGTAAAAATTCTATATTTTAATAGAGTGGATCAACCTATCATTGGACCCAACATACACATGGTTAAAATATTGAAAAATTGAGATACTCTACCAGATGACCCCCCTCTCATGCATGATAAGTAGACCCTACATTATGATGGAGCCAAGTGACACCTAGTGTTGGATTGACAGTCATTCTCATTTCCCTTAAGGGGTGATTTATTCCCTTTGTATTCAAAATAAACTTAAATTTCACAAAAAATGGAGCTGAATATGAAGCCTTACTATTTGGTATGCTCATCATAAAGTGCCTAGGTATCAAAACTTAAAGATCTAGGGGAATTCATAACTTGTGGAAAACCAAGTTTCTAAATTCTACCAAACCAAAGTCAAACATCTCTAGTTATAAAATAAAATTTTTCATAAGGCCACCAATTACTTTAATTTAATTTTTTATCGAGCTAGTCCCTAGAGAATGTAACTATCTTGATAACTCTATGGCTACCTTGTCTTCACATTTTATCCCCCATATGACAATCCTAAGATTATATTTTATAGTCTTCTAGGACAAATTCTCTCATAAATAAGGACCCTAATGACCAAATATTCATCCACATAATGCAATATGAGGACCCTCTTATCCTTGATCTAGTTGACCTTTAATTCCTATAATCTTAGGATGACCTCCCCTATTTTCATCATAAAAGAGTATTCTTATTTACCTTCTATCCCAACTTGACCCTTAGTATTGATTTTGACAAATCCTAATACTACATAGAGGATTACATCTCTTTCAATGATGAGTATTATGTATTCAACATTGAAGATGAAAACCCTAACTTTCCCCTAACTCTTGACATATTTGAGGAAGGATGCATCCCTCATTGAGGAAACTATTGACATTAGTATTGGAATAGAGGAGAACCCTAGACTCCTTAATCTAGGATCTTTCCTTTCTAAATAAAATTTGGAAGACCACAAATAACTCCTCATGGATCTTTCTTGGGCCTTCATATTATCTTATACTAACATGATAGGCATCAACCCCAATGTAATCATCTATAACCTAGTTATAATGTCCAATGTGAAACCTATCAAATAAAATATTAGACACATCAATCCCAAGGTTTAATTAATGGTAAACAAGGAGGTCATTAATCTCCTAAAGATGAATTTCATTGATCATGTTGACTACTCTAAATGGATGTCTAACATTATACCTATTCTCAAAAAGAGTGATAGGATTAAAATTGCATCAAATTTTTATACATAAACAAGGCATGTCAAAAATATGACTTGTCCCTCCCATCTATTGACAACATTTTCAATGCCACCATAGGATATGAGTTTTTATGACTCATGGATGGTTTTTTGGGATACAACTAGATATGTATCTCTAATGAAGATTAAAGTAATACTTTGTTCACTACACCTAGGGGAACCTTTTGCTATGTTGTAATGACATTTGGCCTAGAGAATTTTGGGGAAACATATCAAAGGGACATGAACCACATCTTCCATGACCTTATTCACATAATAGTGGAGTTATATATAGTGACCTTCTTTAAAAAGTAAGGGGACATGAAGACCACCTAGGAGTATTATGTATTATCCTTACACAATTTATTGAATATGGAGTTACCCTCAATTTGAATAAATGTGTGTTTGAATTCATCAATGATAAAATCATGGGATACATCATATCCAAATGGGGGATTTACATTGACCCCTAACAATATTTTATCTATCTTAGAAGTGAACCCTCCCATGGATGAATCTAACATCAAGGCATTTTTAGGAAAACTATGAGTTATCTGGCAATTTTCCCCTAACCTTGCCAACATTGTAAATCCCATCAATAATATAATAAAAAATACAAGTTTCTTAAATTGAATAATTATTATCAATAAGCATTTTATGTAGTAAAACACTTTATTATGTCCCTTCTAACACTCATGGCATCTAAGCTAGACAATCCTATGATACTCTAAATAAGGGTGACTAAGGTGTCTCTCATTGGTATGTTGGCTCAAGAAGATAACATTGGTAAGGAACACGTGATTTATTTCATTAGCCAAATAATTTTATATTATGAGGCATAATAGACTCAAGAAGAAAAAGAATGCCTAACAATAGTGTTTATATTTAAGTGAATGCAACACTATATGCTTAATAAAAAATGAGAGTTGTTGTAAGATCCCAAACCTTACATAATTTCATAACCCAACCATACCTCTCTCTGAAGGCCAAACATTTCATCATGATTTTGAGTGAGTTTTAATTGAATTATACCAACCAAAAGTCCATTAAGTGACAAATAATCATATATTTGTTGGTTGATTCCCCTCTAGAGGTTAATGACCTCATGGATACTAATTTTCCTGATGAAGTAATATTCCATATATAAAAACTCAAAATCAGTTCCTCTCCTTGGTATAAAAACACAATAAATTACCTTGTTGGATAAACCTACCCTAGAGTCACCAATTCACAACATAGGAAATGGCTTCATTTTATCACATCCATATGCATCATCTTGGAAATAGTCCTTTATTACAAGGACCTAGATGAAATATTACTCTGGTGTATCTACCAAGAGGAGATATAAAAGGTCCTATTTCATTTCCATATTATTTTATGAAGAAGACACTTCATGGCCATGTGACTACTTGAAAATTCCATAGTATGGGATACTTTTGGCCCACCCTAAAACATGACTCTATCGAGTATGTCTAAAAATGTGAGAAGGGCCAACATTTTTCACATGAGATACATATTCCCATTATAACACATTGTCACTCTTTGACCCTTTTATAATTGGGGCCTAGACTTAGTAGGTAAACTCTCCCCTGTTTATTCAGACAAACACATTTAATCATCAAATCAACCAAATATTTCACTAAATGGGTAGAGACAATATCCCTGATAACTATGACTAGATAGATTATCACAAACTTCATCCTAAACTAAATCCTTTATCAATTTGGTATCCTATAAGTCCTCATTATTGATAATGAATATCCCTTTAAGAACCTTGAGGTTCATGAACTATGTGAAAAAATCAATATACCACACCATTTAGCTTTTGTTTATTATCCACATACTAAAAACCAAGCTGAGGCTACTGAAAATACCATAAATTCCTAGTCAATACCATAAATGAATCTAAATGGTATTGGAATCTACAACTTTATCCAACACTCTAGGCCTAAAAAACAATTATTTAAACACCCACAGGAGCAATCCATTATTCATCAGTATTTAGGTTTGAATCTATTAAACACATGGAAGTAGAAATACCTAGATTCACATTTCCCTTTGATGCCTCCTTGAAGAAGATGAATATAGAGAAGGACATTTTGCCATGTTATATATTTTATACGAGCATCAGATTACCACTGCTAATAATCACATTGTCTACTCTAACCACATGTGTAGGCAATATAAAAAACATCCATGAGAATCCAATCCATGTTGGAGACCTTGTCCTTAGAATTGATCATTGAATCAAAAAACATAAAGGAGAGGGTTATAAATTTTAACCCAATTGGCTAGGACCCTACCTAGTAATAAAAGATTTGAATAGTGGATCATATTAGTTATGCACTTTAGAGGGCAAAGACTTTGGTGCATCTGTAAACTCTTTACATCTAAATTTTTTGTATATATAGTTCTCAAATGCCACCCCATTTTCAATTTCATTATATGTCCATATGTTACATGTCTACTAGTATTGTAGAATAATTTTTCTTGTGGTTATTTAATTGGTTAGTTTACACAATACGATGATTTATGAAATGAATGACATAAAATTCACCATATTCTCACATTTATTCACCATATTAAAATCAACATGTTACATTTATATTTGTCTAGGTTTTTACAAGAAGATTACATCTATTTCCCTACATCTCATTACACATCTTAGAAACCTTTTGGCCTACAGTGGAGTCTACAAAGTTATAATAAAGTCTGCCTTTAGATTTTATTTGAAAAATAAAACATTAGCATGCTCAAACATAAGTGAATTTTATTTCCTAACTTGGCCATCGATGATAAACCCTTGTGAGATAGAGAACTCCTACCTCTCTACCCTTTATACTCCTATGATACCCGTAATTATCAATTCTATCTTACATTCATTCTTCACTATCTTCTTGTTCTAATCCACTCTCTCTCTTATGTCATTCCTGATGCTCTAAGTCCTAAATTCCTTATCCACACTCCTTTGAGACATATATTTTATTTCTTTAGGCATTTTTGATCATGCCTTGCCTTGTATCATTCTAATTCAAAACCTCGTTCCTTATGTAACTTGTTCTTTCTTTGCTAAAAGATCATAAGTAAAAATGCCCAAAATTTGATTCAAAATTATTTGACTAAATAAAGGTTCTTGGTAAAATTTCCATGATCATTATATCCCTCTTTACATTCTCACCAAACCTCATAACCTGTAAACATAAATCTTCAATCATTGTTTACTTTTTGTTCTTGTTCTCACTCTCTACTAGCCTTTTTTTGGCTTTTTTATACTTGTATGGATAGGTACTATTGAATATTAATAAAATAAAGACACTTTATGAAACCCTCTATTGTTTACTATCACTCCATGAAGTTTCATGATCTAACTCACTCGCCTTCACCATTTTATCATCTCTTCCTCTTATAATTAGAACTTCATTAAGCCTAATTACCCATGTCTATAACACAATCACCTATTTCCATTCATACAAATGCCATACTAGTATCAAAGCACATAAATAATTTTATCTAGCTTTTATCCTTTAATAGGACCAAATTTCATAAAGATTCATCAAAGTAAACTCTTGATAACCCACTTTCTAGTTTTCAACCCTAAACTAGGGTTTTCTTGTTTTGCATAGACCCGAGAAGGTTCCAATTTGGTTTAATTTATTATTTTAAAAACTTTAAAATACCTTTATAAGGTATTTATTTTATCATTTCAAATTTATTAATATTTATACCTTGATTAACATCTAAACATTTTTAAAACTATAATTTCTCTTGATTTTGTCGATATAGTCTCCCTGTGTATGTTAGAATAGGGTTTAGATGCATGTTTGACTTACCTAGAGTTTTTGAAATGTTAAAAAAAGGGTTATATTACACCATATTGTCTTTCTCTACCAAATTAAAAACCACTCCCAACCTCCATGATTCTTATAATCCATTATGGATATCATACACATAATTCTTGACTATATCTTGTAAACAGAGCACACACAAGTTGGTTATCTGAACCCTAATTATTAATTGAAATCAAACCCTAACATATATGTATGAATTAAAAATTACTCAGAACATACTATTGAATATCACAAATATAATCACTACACTTTAAGAGGGTTATTTCTTCATTAGTCTATAATTTTCAATGAACATTTATAGGAATTTAGACATAATCCAGCAAACATAATTATTTACTATTCCATGTCACAAAATATTATGTTAAGGAATTTAGTGTTTATAACATATTAAATACATTCACACAATGAGATAAATATGAATATAAATAAATATGTATGTTTCAAACATGATATCTTTCATTGATCCCTTCTCTTTACATAGTCAACACTGTCACCATGGATGAAATATAGAATTTGTTCAGTTTTCTCTAATTCCTTACTCTCCTCCATACCTTTGCCTCCTCTTACCTTCTAACTACATATTTCTTACACCTACTACTCACCTTTCTTTACAACATCTCATTACATTCTTAATACATACATGAGAAACTACTTTCTTGGATTACTAACTTTTATGACAACTACATCAATGTGGTCATTACATTACAAATTCTTGATCTATTCCACTTTATTTATGAAATGTACGTAAATCACCTTTATACACCCACTTAGGTCCATATATGACTATAGACACCAAAGTTACATCACATACGTGCATAATTGCCTATGTCAAAACCCCCTTAGAGCCCCTTTTCAATAATAATTAGCCTTCCTAACCCATGATTTTACCCCTCACACATTTAATTAAGTTAATTTAAAAACACTTATGCCACCTTACCTAGCCACCTTATCCTAAGACTAATTCTTACCCTCTGATTCACCTCAAGTCTTAGTCCCCTTATCCTAACTACCCATGACTTGTTCTTACCCCAAAAATAAATTCGTAACCAACTCCATCCTTCTTAACCTCTGATTTTTTTTTTTTTTAAACATATACCACACTTGGAATGAGAAATAATAGAAAATAGGCTTAAAATAACCCTTTTACCTATTCTCATGCCATTGATGCCGATCAACCCATGGTCAAATTTAGTGGGATCACCGACATTGGTTACTTAAACCAAACTCCAAACTAATGTTCAAGTCAGCAAAAATCAAGAAAACTCATTTTATTTGCATACAGGATTTTGGCATCCAAATTTCAACATCTTGGCTTACTGTTACCTTGTAGAAGTCAATCCAAACCAAGAACCAAGTTCTTGAGAACCAGTAACACGTGTTTGTTTTCTCTATTCAAAGCTTTAAGTACATCAATTATTATGTAAGTCTTTAATTAGTTACTTTATAATCACTTTATATCTAATATTTATTGTTTTATGCATTACTCATCAAACCCCTGTGAAGGAGTTATAAATCTTCCCCACTTATTTCCCCTTGTTCCAACACACCAAACCTCTGAGTAGACCCATCCAAATAATACTCTCTCTCTCTCTCTCTCTCTCTCTCTCTCTCTCTCTCTCTCTCTCTCTCTCTCTCTCTCTCTCTCTCTCTCTCTTCCAAACCTGACCAAAAACCATTTCCTAGACCTAAAAAGTCCCATTGTAAGTTCCTAGGAAATTATTTCCCCTACTAAAACTAGTCACTCAACTGATATTGGTCACACTTTCTCACCGACCTCAGCAACCTAACCGACATCAGCAACTATGGATTTTTAGTAACCTCTCTAAAACCTACCTAGACAACTTCTAAAATACAAACTAAATATACCACCTACACTCTGTTACTCTCTGCTGCACTCAAGTTACAAATAATGATAACATATCTCTTTTTTCCTCTCTCTTTGCTATTTATTACTCTTTTATTTCTCAAAAGTGGATTGTCATCCCTAAGAAAGTTTGACACTTGCTGGAACAAGCGCATAGCTTGGCATCCCACTCATATATCTACTAACAGATATTTTTGTGGTAGTGCTTTCTTACCTATAGGTAGTCCTACCCAACCAAAGAGGAGTTATCAAAATGTCTAGATATGACATGCAAACCAATCCGGGTTCATTCTAATCACTTATCCCTATCCTTCTTCTCTATTTTTCTTTAGACTTGAAATAGACACAATTTTAGCAAAACATTTCTGGCATGCTTGGTGGGACCCTAGAGTTTTCCTTGGGTTCATCACTTATTTTAAGCATTCATATAAGTGAATTATAGTGAAAATTTCATTTCTTTCACTTTCTCCTTCTTTTCTCCCTCAAATAAAAATATTCAACATTTAATTTTCTATTTAAGGGAAATAAACTAAAATTTCTTCTTCCTTGCCACTCTTCTTTTCTCTTTACCTCTAAAAGAAATTTATCATTTTTCTTACAAGTTAAAATATATATATATTTTTAATTTCTTTCTTGCATTCACATTAGGATAGTGAATTTCATTATCTACCCCTATTTCATCATTATTTTCATTTAAATCTAAACATTTTAGATTTAGGTTTAAAACTTACTGCACTTCATTGTTTGTTTGCTACATATTAGCTCACGTCATTAATTATAAGCATTATGAATGAATTGTAGCACACCTATGTTACACAAAAAGATCACACTCAAAAAAAACAAACATCTAAACTCAAATAAAATAAATCCCATCAAGATTTCATCACTTGGTGGATCACCTTACCCTACCCAAATATCCTACTTGGATTTCACCACCAAGAGGAAAACCCACTTCATTCTCTGGTTGAGTATAAACTCTAGGTAGAAGGTATATTTTGGCTAAGCATCCTGGCTTGGCTTCAGGTTTGTGAAGTATAGGGAGAAAGCTCCTATAACAAACCATGTACCTCGTCTAACACAGATTTCTTCTTGAGCACTAAAACTAACTTGAAACTAGCTGTAGATTTCTTTCTAATACCTTCATTAACCAAATTATCTACTCACTATTTGATTAAGGCATAAGCCAACATGAGACTAAAATTAATATCTAAGAGTTAATAATTAGTGGTTTTATGTTATTTTTTTGATTTTATAGTTCCCTATGTATTTTGGAGTTGGTAAGGATGTTTTTCCATTGATTCAAA
The DNA here is from genome assembly GCA_037957365.1 of Torreya grandis. Lineage (NCBI taxonomy): Eukaryota > Viridiplantae > Streptophyta > Pinopsida > Cupressales > Taxaceae > Torreya > Torreya grandis. Next base: position 1,149,641 of record JARHVA010005559.1, read on the forward strand.
AAATCAACACTATTTATAATACTCAAGTTGTATACCCTATTATATCAATTTTTTAAATTGTTCTTTCTTCTTACATAGAGCTCTTGCATCCTCTATTTTACCTAGATTCTACCATTGGGTTTATAAAATGTTAGATTTCCCATCTCCTAGGATATCATAGTGACCAACATCGATTAATTCCACCAACATTAGCAAATATTAATCCACTGACATCAATTAGTTCTATCGACATCAGTAGAATTTGACTACCAACATCGATCAAGCAACTGATGTCAGTGACTAGGTAATTTTAGTTTTCTCAAAAGAAAAAGCTAGAATAACCTACTTACCTACACCTAAACTTGGATTTTCCTTATTTTGTCACTAATATAGATTATTAAGATTATTTATACTTCTTCTTGCATGGTATTGATGTGAGCCCAACTACAAATTCTTGTTGATTATACAAGATGGAAACCACTTCCACCTTCCTGTCAGGATCCCTGCTCCTCAAGAGCACACTTGATTACCCTTGTATAAGCAACTAAACACAGAATTTAACCAGAAGTAATATGTAACTAAATTTTTAGAAATAACATAGAATATGAGAGATAATACAACCTTGTATTAATACTCTACTAGAAGGAAATGCAATGAAGAAGTCACACTCTTCTTCCCACACCTCTAGGGTGTACAATAATTCTCCCTCAAGAGTTCACTCTCTCAATTACAAACCAATCAACTCAAACACAGAGTTGTTGTTTCAACCAGTCAGTAACAATACTGCAGTACCACCAAGTACTCATAGTACTTCAAGTAGATCTCCCTGATCTTGCTCCTTATTGTGTTTCAGATCTCCTTTGACCTTGTTATCCTGCAAATCTCCTTTGACCTTGCACACACACACACACACACACCTACAAATCAACTGACCTTACTTACCATATAGATCTCCTTGATCTTGCACACCTGCAGACCTAGATCTTACACACCTAGAAGAACCCTTGTCCTTGCCTATCCAAGTCCTTATGATTCTCCCTCTTGAGGATCCCTTCTTTCATACTTCAAGGATCCTTCTACAATAAGGATGATTACAATATATCCCCATGGGTCTCTTAAATAGATCCCATACAAAAAATAATTAGAAAAGTAGCTCAAGACTAAAATTAGTCTTTACATGCAAACCACTGATTCGTTAAACTAACTGTTTGTCAAACTAACAGTTCTGAAACCGCATAGGCAACTGACGCCAGTCACTATCTATCTAGAGATGACTGATGTTGGCCGATCCATGACCGATGTCAGTAGCTTCTTGTTTACCTATGACCGACATCGGTTGGCCTGACCAACGTCGGTTACTGTGACACTCAACAACCTCCTCCATGTTTGCATCAGTGAAGCTTTTAGCTCCACAACCTAACACTTCCCCTCTTTTTTTTATTCTATCATAGAGCATACTTCAGATATAGAGCATACTCCCAACCTTAACCAAATTCTCATTGTGCCTAAAGGAGATCAATATATTGCTAAATTTATTGATCATAAAGTGGCAGCCCTTTAGCATTACCTTGCCATGAGTCAAACCCATAATTCTTTAGGTGACCCACTATATCATATGCCAACCTCTCTAATGGAAACAAATTTAGTTTTAACTGTCTCCACTATTTTTCCCATGATTACTCAAACCACCTCTTTGATAAGTAACCTAACCATAAATAATGTCCAAAGTTTTACATCGCCAACTACCCAATCCTGCCTAAACCCTGGCATGACTTCCCTACTTTCACAACCACAAGTAGTTTAGTCAAGTCTCACCCCATTTCAAAATGTAGTGGTACCTATTTCATCTACTCTCACACCTATAATTACCCAAGTTATTACTCACCATTCACCTAGTATAACCATGCCAATAACCCAACCTATAATAACAACATCCAACCAAAGTATAATCTCTAACCCAATGGGACAAGCCCCTTTTATTTCTACCCATAGTCTATGACTCATTATCCTTATGTTGCACCAACACAACCTCAAAAAGCTATGTCATATGCTCCCTCTACTTATTATCAAGTTCCCTATAACTTAGGGGTATCTCCCAAACTAATCCCCCTCTAAACCTCATTAAGATGTTGATGGACAAGATATCTAATCTAGAGACATCTATTTTAGGTTCAAATAATGTGTTATCTTATGATTAGATATGAAATGAACCCGTCCATCCTTATGTACCTATTCACCCTTATCCAAACCAATGGGAAGTCCCCAAATTTACTCATTTATATAGTAAAGAGGACCCAAAATAACATTTGTGAGAATTTAGGCATGCTTGTTATTTAATAGGGCACGATGATGCATTATTACTTCACACTTTCCCTATGTCTCTTTTAGGTGCTACCCTGGATTGGTATATCTCTATAACTCAGCACTCCCTTTTGTCATTTACCCAAGTTTTATAAATATTCCTAGACCATTTATGTATTAACATATCTAAAAAAAATTATATTATAGACCTTTATTCTATTAGACAATTTGATGACAAGTCTATCCTAGATTTTATCGCTCACTAAAGAGGCTTGATCAATCAACTCTCCTTCTCCTTACCCCAACCTAAGCTTATTAAGATCTTCTTGAGGGCACGTGATAAGCACATTTTATCCACAGTCTGAGTACAAACTTTTTGCGCATTTGATGAGGCCTTTACAATGCCATGGAAACTCAAGATTCGATCTATAGACAAAGGTAGGGTCAAGTTTCATAGTAAGAATGCTAATTCCAAATCAAATGACTCCTTTTCTTATAAAACTTCTCCTTCTAACCAAAAATATAAAGGCTTTACTAATGTGATGGTCATTAAATCAGATTTTCCACAATTACAAACCAACCTAATTCTTCAACTTCCCAAAATCTGACCAAAGAATTCCAATAATGGTATGAACAAATACAATACACTCCCACTGGGGACTCATATACTTCCATTTTGGAAAAACTATTTCAACAAGGTGTCTTAACCCTTCCTGAAATCAAACCTCCTATATATTTTGACCCCTCCCATCCTATTCCAACTTGGTACAAGGAGGATGAGTTTTGAGGTTACCATTAAGTTAAAGGCCACAATTCTAATAACTATAAAACATTCAATAACATTGTTCAAGACATGCTTAATAGGGGTGATCTCATCTTGGATAATCCTAATGTGCCTACTAATCACAATATGGATGTGTTAAAATAACCTTTTCCTAACCATTCACCCAATCAAAATATTGTTCAAACCATGACTAACTCATGTGATCATAATATCCATATGGTTAATATGGTCTTTCCTTTCCCTCTAGTTCAACCTCTCCTATAATAAGAGGCACCCATTTTATTGACTCCTCCCCCACAGTCAGTGGCATTTGATTTTCCCATTCTTCCTCCTTAGGTAAAAGAGCCTATTTCACCCATTCCAATCCCATGTGAGGAAGAGCCTCCTTTACCACTCATTTTTCCATCAGAGGAGCCTGTATTACCAATTCCTTTTGCACTAATGTCACCTATCCTCTTACCACTTGAAGACCATGCCTTACCCTATAACCACATGTTGAGGGTAACATCATTCTTGTGTTATACCCTTTTGAGGAACCCTCTTTGATTGACTCTCCTCCATTGATAGAGAGTAATACCCCATCCACTACACCTTTGCACCTAAAAGAGTTAGTGTTATCTACTCCTATATTAGACAAGAGACCTATTGTGCTTACTCCAATTCTAGCACTTTTACCACTTATTTTACCTATGGAGGATCATACTTTAACTACTCCTCACCCACATATTGAGGGAATAATTATACCTATCCTCTACCACCTCAAGGAACCCTCTTCACCTACTTCTTCTCCACCCATGGAAGACCATGCCTTCTCCTATCTCCATCGAAGAAGACCCTATTGTGGCTCTTTCTCATCTTTTGCCTAAGGTAGCAGAGACTAACAATTTACCTCTTTCTCGATCACCTTATCCTTATAAATAAGAAACTGTAAGGCTTACCTCAACTTCATATAAACCCTTCTCATAGTTCATAAAAAGTCTAGAATTTCTTGATTCCATGAAGCTAGATCATGTGGCATTTTGGGACCAACTTAAAAATCTATATCCTACACAATGAGTATTGAACTTTACCACCAACCCTCTCACTACCCTTTACCCCAAGGTCTTTGACAAAGCTATAACTTCTTCACCAAAATAACCAGAAGCTCATCCATCTATGTCAAAACCCTAACCCTCACAAGCATCTACCACTTTAAAGTAGATCAAGTCTTTAGGCATATGTCATATCTCTAATCTAATTCATCCATAGGTGAAATTAGATCTAGCTATTTGACCATAAGTTGGAGTTTCATATCCTAAACTACAAAAAAATGTTAAGCTTCCTGGATCTCACCGATCCTTCTCTCTTCAACCCTCAACTTTACCATCAATTTTGGGATTGCACCCCTATACTTTGTTAGAGTATCACTGATCCAAGTGAAAAAAAATACTAAGTTACCTCCACTACTACCTCTACCACCTGGCAGGCCTTTCACATATAACACCATGATACCTAACAACAAGGAAGTGTTAGAAAAACATGTAACTCCATTGCCACCAAACAAGACACCACAAAAAATCACCCCCATGACTCCTAAATAAAAGAAGGTGTCCACTCCTATTACCATAACAAGTGTTATCCCACTCACAAGATCTCAGATATTTTTCCTACATTAGTTATTGCAATCTTACATAATAACTCTTCCTCCTATTAAGCCTTATATACCTCTTGAATTGAATCCATCTTGGTTTAATGATACATAAGTGTGTTTATATCATCATTCACTAGACATGATACTAAGAGTTGTTAAGCTCTCATAGCAGTCATTCTGAAACACTTTGATGTAGACACTCTCTTTGTTGATACTCATGTTAACCTTCTTATTATTCCACCTCTGGAATCCATAATGCCTCATACTTTTCCACCTAAACTCAAACCCAAAGATGTTGTTGTACCCCCTTTTCCACCTCCTTCACCTATGTTTCAGATCAACATAGTTAATGTGGCCATGCAGTCATAAAATCAAAAGTATAAAGGTAAGGGAAAGGTCATTGATCCTTGGACACATGCCTTTTTCTAAGACACTCCTTTGAATACCAATATTTCTATCTTTGGTGTCCTAAAACCAACATCTTCAAATGTTATTCAAAGCTTGATGGTGAAATAACTTCACCAAACTCTTGTGAAAATGTCTTTATATGAGATAATCCAAAACTAACCCCAACACCATAAAGACCTTATTATTACCTTGAAATTGTTAGAGGTACAACCTAATGATCCCAACCTCTTGTAGCTTTGGTCAGCTCTCTTAATTCCATCTCCTTGATTTCCTTTAGTAATTCAAAAAATTCACTTTAACAGCTTGAAGATTAGGATTTTGCCCATTTTATTACCACATATATTGATCAAAATCATGTTAAAAGAGTCATGATTAATGGGGGATCTAGTATTAATATTATTTCCACCCATGCCTACTAATAGCTAGCTCTTCTTGAAAATTGCATGTCTCAAACCGGTGTGGTGCTCCACTCCTTTAATGATACCATAGCTACTATGGTGGGCACTATTGTCTTACATATCTATGTAGGTCCTCTCACAGTTCTTGAGCTCTAATAAGGAGAGTTCAATTATAACATACTTCTTGGATGACCTTGGATACATGATATGGGATGTGTACCCTCAACTTTGCACCAATGTGTCAAGTTTGAGCATAATGGGAAAGTGCATGTTATACCCATTGACCCACCTTTGTTTAAAACATAAAACATGACTTCTAGTCCCAATTATTTTATTATTCCATTAAATCCATCATATTCTTTGCATGATACTTTTGAATCTTCTACAAGCTCCACTACCTCAATTACATAGATACCAACAACACAAATTCTTGACAAAGATCCCATAGAGGAAAATTTTAAATGTTTGTCGCATAGAGAATATTATTTTTTGACACTTGACATGTTCCATACTCCACAAGAGTGTGGAAAGCTTCATATGCACAAAAATTATGATCCCTGTATTAGGATGGTCATCCTTTATGGGTCCTCTAACCTTCAAACTCATTTCACATATGAGGGAATTGATTAGGCTCCTGCTATTGACAATCCATCCTCTCCACCACAACCATTTATCTGTGACTTCTCTTTCCTAATAAAGCCTAGTCTCACTCACACCTATCTTTATAGGTGTGCCTAGAAAGGATTTGGTTTTGGTCATTATGAGTAGGGTGTTCATACACCCATCGAATATCCCATTATCAAAACCATTTACAATGCCAAAAAGAGGCATGGAGTGGGTTATGATGAACCAAATAAACTCACCAAAACTTCCCATCTACCAATTATTGAATATCTAGTCTCTCCTTCTCCACCTTCCTCTCTACCATCACCTATCGAATTGGAGGTATCTATACCTCCTTTTTTTTTCAATAAATTCCATCCATTTGGGGCCTCTCACCTATCACTAGGGTAAGGAAATAAGGACCCTTCCTCTCATTCATCCTAAAATTATTGATGAAGACTCTCCCACTATTAACACTATCCAATGTAAAGATGATGACATTATTCTCACATACATGGGTGTAGATGATTCTTATATCTAACGATCACTCCCATATGAAACATAAGCTATGTTAAATAAATCAACCATTGACATCAATTTACCCTCTCACAATAACACTCACATCCTCAAGATTCACCAATCTTTGGATTCCTCTGAGCAAGATAATTATGCCACATTTCTTAATAACCATATCAAAGCCTTCACTTGGTCTTATAATTACATGCCTAATATTGACCCCTTTATTTTCACCCATAACATTGTCACTAATTTAGATGCTAAATCGGTTAAGCATAAGCTTCAAAAAATACATCCTTGTATTGATTTCTTTGTCAAAGAAGAGTTCCAACACCTCTTTTTTGTTAACTTTATCCAACCCATTGACTACTTGCAATGGGTTTCTAATATTGTTCTTGTCATAAAAGTGACTAGAGGAATCTACATTTGCATTGACTACCATGACCTAAACCTTGCTTATCTAAAATAAAACTTCTCATTGCAAAGTATTGACCAACTTGTTGATCTAACAATCAGCCATGAGATGCTATCACTTATGGACAGTTTCTCAAGATAAAATCAAATCTTGGCTACTCCTGAGGATCAACACAAGACAACTTTAATTACCCTATGGTGGAATTTGTATTATTGGGTCATGCCTTTTGGTCTGAAGAACATTAGTGCCACCTACCAATGTGCTATGACTTACATCTTCCATGATCTCCTACACAAAATTATGGAAGACTACATGGATGACTTACTCAGAAAGTCAAAACTTCACCAAGATCACTTAACGATTCTCAAAATCATATTTACTCATCTCTTCCAATATAAAATGTGACTAAACCCAAATAAATGTGTCGTTGGTGTCCTTTTCAATAAGATCTTAGGCTTTGTCATTTCTCTCCATGGTATTGATGTCAACCCTGCTAAGGTTCAAGAAATACTAGAGTTACCTCCACCTGCTAATATCAAATAACCCCATAGCCTATAAGGCAAACTTTATTCAATCCATCACTTCATCTCCCAATTTTCAAATCATTGCCAACCTTTTCCCCATCTCTTCAAAAAATATGTCTCCTTCCATTGGAATATAGATTGTCATGAAGCTTTTGACACACTCAAATAGTATCTCCTTTCCCCACTAGTTCTTATTACACCTAAGGAAAATTAGTCTTTCTACCTTTACATCTCTACAACAGACCATTCTCTGGGTACTATGACTACACATTGAGATGATCATCATGGAGAATAGGTAGTTTAATACATAAGCCACACACTTATTGATTATGAGGCTCAAGATGCCCATATCAAAAAGCTTTGTCTTGCATTGGTATTTTCAACCTCAAAGCTCTACCATTACCTCTTAAATCACAAAACCTACATGGTCATCCATATCGGTCCCCTCAAATACATGCATTCTAAGCCATATCGTGATAATGTGTAGCTTGATGGCTCATACTCCTTGTTGAATTTGACTAAGTTTATTCAACAAAATTTTATCAAGGGGTAAACAATCACTGACTAGTTAGCTACCACCCCTTTAACTAACTACCAACCTTCAAACCTCAAATTCCTTGATGAATTCATCACAATTCTCTCCATCGGTGACATCTCCTATCAAATGATGATGTTCTTTGATAGGTCTAAATGTCAATATGGTGGGGGTGTAGGGGTCATTATTATTCCTCTAGATGGTGAGCTTATTCCTTTGTCATTTAAACTAGATTTTGAATGTACTAACAATATGACCAAATACGAGGCTTTGATCTTAGGGCTTCAAATAGATATCTTCTTGGGTATCAAATCAATAACCATTTTTTATGATTTTAGCTAGTGGTTAATTAGGTTAATGGTTCCCACCTATGTAAAACTGAAAGTCTATAGTAGTATAAACATCATGTAGATACATTATTAGGATCATTTGACTCCTATCTCTTACAAACTATTCCTTGGACTAAAAACAAGTTTATTGACACAATGGTTTCACTTACTTCACCATACCCTCTTGTTTAAAAATCTATGTCATCATGCATTGCTTAACATTACCCTCCTATGTATCAACTAACATCCTTTTAATCAGAAATGTAACATACAACCCATATGAATTATGGTATAAGAAACTCATGTTTTATATTTCATTTTCTATTACCCCTTTTGATCTCTCCAATAATGGGAGACGTGCCTTCATAATATGTGCCACTCATTACACTATGCTAGAGAGACTTCTCTACAAGTGAGGTTTTGAAGGTCTCATCCTTAGATGCCTCACTAGTACTGAGACTCCCATCACTATTAAGGAAGTCCATGATTGGATTTATGGTGTGCAATTCAATGTGCACACATTTGCCAAGCATATCCTTCAACTCAGTTATTATTGGCCAACACTCCATCAAGACTGTGGTGATTATGTTCAATGTTGCATCAAATGTCAATGACACACTAACCTCCTTCATGTTTCAAGTCATGCATTACAAGTTGCCAAAGACTTTTTGCCCTTCTCCCAATGGGGCTTGGATCTAATCGGTGAGATTAACCCTCATTCATCCCTCTATCACCATTATATCATTACTACCACTGAATACTTCACCAAGTGGGTTGAGGCCATTTCTCTCATCTCTACTAAGGCTGACAAAATTATTGACTTTATCAACCATCAAATCATCTATCATTTTGGTGTCCCACATAAATTTATAATAGATAATGACAAATATTTCAAAAACAAAACTATCTAAAGTCTTTATGATACCTTTGGAATCAAACTAAGCTTCTCATCACCATACTATCAATAATAAAATGGAAAAGTAGAAACTTCTAACAAAATATTAACCAAAATTCTTAGGAAGTTAGTCAATGATATGGCCAAGGATTAGCACACACAAAATCCCTTTGCTCTATGGGCTTACCATACTAGCATTTGAACCCCTACAGGTGCTACACCTTTTTCTTTAGTCTATGGAATGGAGGATATTTTTACTCTTGAGATTTAGATTCCTTCTCTTCATATTTCTCTAAAATACATATTAAAGATGAATTTTTCCAAGAACATTTGGCTCAACTTGAGTTTCTTGATGAGCACCATCTCATAGCCCTCAGCTAGCTCCAAATCTATCAAGAGCATATCAAATGTGCTTAAAACAAAAACTTCATGTAGTGAGATTTCAATATTAGAGATCTCATCTTAAAATAAAATCAACATGTGAAAAACATGGAGAAAATCAAACAGAGTGAGTTTGCTCCTAATTGGCTTGGACCCTACATCATAACTCACAAGTATGTCTCAAGAACTTATCACTTATCTTCTCTCAAAGGAAAGATAGAACCTGAGCCTTTAAATGCCTTACACCTACGACCATTCTTTTGTTAATCAAGTGATGCTTCACTTTGTGTTTAATTTGAGCTCATCCCTTAAGCACCCCTATTACATTCATCTCCCTTCCTCTTAACCCTTACTCCTACACACTTAGTTAATCTACGAAGTGCTATCATTTTTCCCTCAAAGTGGAAAACCCCTAAGCCTCTATAGTCTTTTCCATGACTAAAAGTTAAAAAAAATGAGATATGTAGACAAGTTATAATCTATTAGGTCATGATTCTCAATGTAGACTGCTGCCTTGAAGGAAAGTTGCATACCTTATCTTTGATACTATCAATAGACTACTCCCTTGAAAGATAATTATTTAAACTCAAAAATAAATGTTTAGACCACTCCTTTGAAGGATGGCTAGGCCAAGCTTTGTTATCAAGAAAAATAAAAAATAA
>JARHVA010005559.1:1165000-1167441 GCA_037957365.1 Torreya grandis
ACATAACCGATGTTAGTACCTTTGAATTAGAGTATCTACCAACAACCATAACCCTTTGGACTCTACCCCTAATTTGGGGCAACTTGGAGATCACGTATATCTCCTTGACCATGACAACCAACTTGGAGATCACATATATCTCCCCAACCATGATAACCACCCTTGAAGATCACTTAAATCTCCACCTATGATGACTTTGACAAGAGATCATGAATATCTCCTTGATCATTGACCCTTTTCAACCAACCTTCCATTGCTTGTGTTGACTTCTTATGCTATCCCTCTATAGTTGGATATTGCACACACACATGTATATTAGGTGTTTTGGATGGTGACCAAGCTAGTCCTATCACCTGTAACCTTTTATGTTTTCTAAGGGCACTTCCTACCTTGGATACCTAGCACACATAGACCATTAGATCTACAATTTTGATTGTTTTGACCTTATCAACTATCAATTACAAGCTATGATTTGGTTATTTATATCTAAGTCCTCCTCCATCTTATCTATTCTTGATTTTGTCAACTATAGCTCATAGTAGTATACATGCAAATAATGATACCACATTCTCATCTAGTCATGCAATTTACTTATTATCAAATTGGTCCCTGATTCTAATTTGTCCTCTGTTGTTTCCTATTTTGAGGGCATATACCTCATCTAATACTTGGAGCATTTAACTACTATTTTTGTCTTACAAATTGTCAGTTCAAATTTCAAGACAAAAGGGGGTAAAAGTAGAAACCAAAATTATGTTACACACATGCACAAATCCCTATGTTAAAACCCCCTTGAGCCCCTTTTTAATAATAATAATTAGCCTTCCTAACCCATGATTTTAACCCTCACATATGTAATTAATTTAAAATATTTAATTAAGTTAATTAAAAACCACTTATGCTACCTTACTTGACCACCTCGTCGTAAGACTAATTCTTACCCTCTGAGTCACCTCAAGACTTAATCCCCTTATCCTAACTACCCATGACTTGTTCTTACCCCAAAAATAAATTCCTAACCAACTAAATCCTTCTTAACCTCCCATTTATACCATTTCCTAATGCATACCACACTTGGCATAAGAAAGAATAGAAAATAATCTAAAAATAGTCCTTTTACCTATTCTCATGCCATCGACATTGGTCAACCCATGACTGACATCGGTAGGATTGTCAACATTAGTTAGTTAAGCCAAACTCCAAACTAATGTTTAGGTCAACAAAAATAAATAAAACTCATTTTATTCACATACAATATTTTAGTATCTAACTTTCAACATCTTGGCTTACTATTACTTTGCAAAAGTCAAACTATATTAGGAATCAAGCTCTTGAAAACCAGTAGCACACACTTGTTTTCTCTATTGAAGGCATTGGTTCAAAAAGCCTTATAGGAGCCATCCATTCTGCACTTATCATTCAATCACCTCTTCAGATAAGTACATCACTTATTCTATAAGTCTTTAAGTAGTTACTTTATAATCACTTTATATCTACTATTTATTCTTTTATGCATTCCTGACCGAACCCCCTTGAAGGAGTTATAAAGATTCCCTACTTAATTCCCCTTGCTCCAACACACCAAACCTCTAATTAGACCCATCCAAAATACTCTCTCTCTCTCTCTCACACACACACACACACAACTCTCCCCAACCTTTTAGACCTGATCAAAATAATTTCCTAGACCTAGAAAAGCTTTTTGCAAGTTCCTAGAAAATTATTTCCCTTACCGACATCGGTCTTCCAACTGATATCGATCACACTTGCTCACCAACCTCAACAACCTAACTGACATCAAAAACTATGGATTTTTAGTAACCTCTCTAAAACCTACCTAGGAAACTTCTAAAATACAAACTAAATATACCACCTACACTCTGTTACTCTCTAGTGGACTTAGGTTGTGAACATTCGTAACATATCTCTCTTTTACTCTCTCTTTTTCTCTGACTTTGCTATTTATTACTCATTTGTTTCTCAAAAGTGGACTATCATCCCTAAAGAAGTTTGACACTTCTTGGAACAAGTACATAACTTAGGAACCCACTCATATATCTACTAATAGATATTTTTATCATAGTTCTTTATTACCTATAGGTATTCCTCCCCAGCCAAAGAGGAGTGCTCACAACATCTAGATATGGCATGCAAATAAATTTAGGTTCTTTTTAATAACTTATCCCTATCCTTCTTCTATGTTTTTTTTATACTTGAAATAGACACAATTTTAGTGAAATAATGACCTTGTACAAACATTAGATAACATGATACTCTGCGTACTGAAAATAATCATAAACACCACTAACATTGTTTCAAATATTTAAAATTCCCATTTTGGCAAGAAAATTCTAAAGGGCTACCTAAGGACACCTATATACTCTTCTAAAGAATCAAATGACTTATAAGGGATGTTATGAGACCAAATACATTTACACATC
>JARHVA010005560.1:0-177500 GCA_037957365.1 Torreya grandis
ATCTTCATGATTTTTTGGAGTGTACCTATAATACTATATTTTTATACCCTTTCCATGTCCTTCATGACCCATTTTTTTACCTTGAACATTATTAGATTAAGATTTACTTCTTATCTCACCTTATTCATGCTTCTTTTCTTAATAACCTATCATATTAACTTGATGTAACATGCACTTTATTTATTTCCTCATTATTTGATCTTATCTTTCACCTGAATTCTTGGCTTGAATGACCCCTTACTTGAGGTCTTCCTTTTTCATCTCATTAACTGATACTTTTATCCACTTAGGCACTACATACCTATGTTCTTGTAGTCTCCTTGAGCGTTATAATTTGATCTTCAATTTTCAAATTGTATATTGGCTTCTTTGTTATCATATGCACAATCAAATTCAAGTCCTAAGTATTCATTTCCCTCATTGAAGGACTGATGCATGGTTATTTCTTATCTCATGTCTAAATGGTTTGAATGCATGTATTACCTTTAATCTTCCACTCTTACTTCAGCTACAATTCTTGGCAAAGCATCATAAAACTCTTCTTTTATCTCATACTTAGCATGCTAAGAATTTTCATTCTTCATCATGATGTCTTATATAACATATCCTCTTACTTTATCATATTCATTTATCTTGATGGGTGATTTACTTGACCCATTTCACACAATATTTAAGGTCTCATTATTGAGCTTCATAAAATTTTACTTTACACCTCCATACAAATACTTAAATTGAATGTTATAATAATAAATAAGAGACCACATTGTCTTCACGAATGTCTCTTTCATAGGCATTCTACTCTTTTTCTTATCTTCTCCCTCAAGTTCTTAGCTTGTAACTTCTATCTCCATATTATTATCAATGAGAAATATTTTCTCAACTTCTCTTTCATGTTTCTCTCTCGAAAAATATTCATTATTCATACCTCTATTGGTTATGCTCTATTTGTTATTCTCTTTTCCCAAGGCATTCATCTTATGCCTTTTCTCTCTCATGAGTAACTCTATTGGTAATTTTAATTTATTTCTCAAATTCAATCCAATAAATTGTATTTATTAATCCATCATGAGCTTCACCATGAGCTATACTTCCTAAAACTTTGCCCCAACTCTTTTCTCATATCTTTCACTTCCTCTTCTACATCCATTTTCTCACTTTTCCTTCACTTTCTAGGCCATACATGGACCTATCTCTTAGCAAGATTATCTACTTGCCTCTTAAACCTCTATTGTGTCTTATTATCTTCCTTTATTCATTTGTATAATAATTCTCTTATATATCTTGACTCTCACTTGGAGTCTTCCTCTTCTCTCTCTTGAGCTTCAATGTTTTTTCCACTCTATCTTGTCTAGATCTCTCTTAACTAGTTTCAAGCCCTCCACACTAGATTTAGGGATTTATCTTCTCTATTCACCAACTTATTATTTATCTATAATTATCTCAATAGGTCATACCTTCAACACACTCTTTTATCACAATACCTTCTACAATTTCACTTCATGAAATCCTCATAACATTTTTTTGCCTATCTCAAATTAACAATATTTAATAACTCAAAATAGAATTAAGCAAGAGATAATATTGATATGATACCAAAGGATTTAGAGGTTTATGATAAAATCAAAATTACACCATCACTAGCTCTTACCTTGACCATTGATCTCAACTACAAATTTTGTCCTTAAGCTTCAAGCTTCATCAATAGTGTTTTAACTTTCACTAAGATTGATAGAATCCTCTTCAATACCCTATTTACAAAAAAATTTGATTAATTTATTAATATTATTATACCTTACATAATCCTCACACTTATCTACTCATATAAATTCCTTTATTTTAACATCTCTCATTCACTCACTCACTAGCTTCACACTAGTTAATCTCCTCAAGGCTTAAAACATCAAATCTTTTTATTGATCTTGTGAATACAACATACCACCATGGTTTAACTCTAATGGGCATAAAACTATTTCATCAGCCCATTTTAACCTCTAAATCACTCTCTAACATTCACTTTTCACTTCAAACTCAATAGTGAGACTACTTCTTTATAGCCTTTTTTTAACAAGACTTCTTAGTTAGAATGTTTTTTCAGTTTTCCATAATATCTAAGCCTAGATTTAGGAACCCTATATCTTCATACTACTTCAAAATAAGTTTATTAACCTAAATCTCTATAAAAACACACTTTATCTTGTAATGACCCCTACCAATTAGGCCTTCTAACCCTTCTTGTACTTGCTCAGACTTCAAATTAGTATTAGGCCATAATGTACATGGTCAAAAAAATTTGAATACTTCTCTAAATATCTAAACATACTTGATTAAATATTTTCATGTATTTCCAATGGTTATAACTAAATTTATTATGATTATTGTTTCAAAACCTTGGCTAGGATAATGGGATTGACTGTGTAGGTTGAGAGAGGTCAAAATGCAATATTTTTGGATTGAGAGAATTTCAAACTATTTTGAGACCTTCCCATGGTCTGTGCTAATAATTTACACCTCTTTGAAAATCTAATAGTCCTTAATCAATCCTATTATGTCTTATAATAAGTAAAAAACATAACTCTACATAATCTTATAGGATTGTGTCAACAACATTTGAAGATTACCTGAGTTTGAAGACTCTTTAAGGAATTTTTAAACCTTATACACCTTTATTTCACTTTTTAAAAACTTATGAAAACTATTAAGGTCACTATAATTCATTATTTACTCAAAGATCCTTCTTAAGATTCCAAATATAATTGTCTTAACAATGCTAAAATAGAGTTCTCACAAACTAGAAAATCTTGATTTGATTTTTCACTCCCAAAATACAATAAATGACATTACAACGAATTAAATGATGTATATATAGACACCAAATTATAAAATAATTTTTTTATTACAGGGATTATCCTCAAAAGCTATCCAAAACCAATATTTTCTTGACTATCTTAGACGTGCATAGGGTTTAAAGATAGAAACCAATTTTTCTTGAATTTATTTCACTCTAAACACTATATTTAGTAATAATAAAATCTATATTACTTAATATCTTTAGGATTAATGTACCATGGAAGTTAATTCCTTAACAATCTTGAGAAGCCTCCCAAACCATCCTCTTCTTGAGTGCAACCCTACATTTCTTGATTCACGCCTAAAATACATATAAGAGTGATATATTCATAACCTCCAAGGATTTTCAAAGGTCCAATAATTTGAATGGAAGAGTGAAAACACACATATGACTCTTCTTTATTAAGATTAGCCATCAATAATTACATCTATAGTCCATTCATAGACTTTGTCATCTTTTTGGGGAGTGAACATTCTCCTTTATTTGTTCTTTTTCCTCTTATATTCAAAGATCTATCTCTCCTAATAATAATCAACCACTCTCTCTCACTACATTACAAATTCTCTTTATTTCATCATGCCATCTTTCCTACTATCTTGGCAACTTTTATGCAAAGCTCTCTTACATGACCAACTCAACATAAGAGTGGTAATTACACTTAAACATGACTCTTGATTTTCATCACCTTTAAGGAATTAGGCATAATATGTGTTAAAACACTCTTTTATGACCTCTTGGACCCTTTTACAAACATTCTCTCACTTACTGACTTCATACTATGACCATGGTCCTTATATGCTTAGGTCTAGGATTTGAATTTTCAAACTTTCACTTTTGGAGGGAAAACTCCAATACATTTTAAACACACTCATTATGACTCATGATGAATATAAAGACAAAAAATGGACCCTAAAGGATTGTTCATGTGCATATATACCCAAAATGGATCACCTATGACCCCTAATTAGTATATATCACTTCAAAAACTAAAATGGTATTTATTTTCTATGATGCTCTTACATCAGTTTGATTGTCCTTAGTTATTATAAATAACATATAGGAATCCATAAAATATTTCCCAAACTATTTAGTATCATACTTAGATATCTCAAGATCAACAGATTAGTGTTCATGTTCCCTAGACAAAATATTCAATCTCATATAGTACTAAAATTATGGCACCATCCAAACATGATGGTTTTGTTCTACACCAAGAAATTATCACTTTTTAAATTAAAATCCTTCTTAAAGGTCATCCCATAAATTTTTCATGTAAATCCAATGATAAATTACCCAAATAGTTGATAAGCATATTTACCATCTAGAAATCATATACCAACCATATTCAAACACTATCCTATTCTTTCCAATTTACCTATCACTAAAAAATATTAGGTCTTATCCAAGTCTAAATCACCTCAAATCTAATCCAAAGTTTTTATTTTATAATTATCTAAATATACATCACAATTTGCATAAATCAAAGGAGAATTATTACACACATTCACCTAACAAAGATAACTACATGTTGTTTGACTTCCTTCGTTGGTGTATTGGATATGTAGATAGTGATTAGACATTAAACGGGGAGTGTTTGGGTTCAAATAAACCCATTTCCCCCTATTTTATAGGCTTAAACCTTGTTTTAATAGTGGAATTAGTGTTTCAAGAGTAGGAGATAGATTTATTAGTATTGTGCACATATATTGACCTTGGGATTACATGTACAAACATAATATAATCACTCATGGTGGCTTGTATTGGAGGAGAAGATAAATTTTGACATAGATGAGACCATTAGATTTTAAACACAATGTTGAACAACAACTAGAGGTTAATGTTACTATCTTATAAATCTTAAAAATCTAGTTCTTAATCTGAACAACTCATATTCAATTTTTTCTAACTTTCCTTTAGTTTCAAACCTACAGAATACTAAAAACTTATAAGTATATTATTTCTCTTAGTAATTTCTATATTTAGTAATTGTAAGTGATAGATCAATTTTTGCATTTATAATCAGATTAGTGTTTAATTTTAATATTATATAATATGAATGAATATAATATTTTGTATCTTATTAAGGGTTAAGTAATAAAAGGATAGAAGTGTTCACAATATTAAGATGATGTTGTTCAAAATTTATCATTGATGGTGAAATTAAGGGAGCAGGAGGAGGGACTGAAGGAGGAGGGTGAGAAGGAGGAGTAGGTGAAGGGAGGATAGTGAACAAAAAATAAGATTGTAAGGTATTAGCTAGAGGTAGGTCCCTTACAAAACCTTAAATATTCTAATCTGGGAGGTAAAATTGTGAGTAATCATGGCAAGAAATATCATAGGAATGTTTTGGAGGAGGTTATTGAGGAAGATAAAGAATGGTGGGATAAAGAAGTAACTCAATAAAAATAGGAGCCAATTGAAAAGGTAAACTAGTAGAGTTGAGGATTAGAACTCAGATAATATTAAGGCTAATCTAAAATCTTTGGGTGTTAATAATGAATCAATAAAAGTTGAGTCAAAGAATTTAGAAAAGGTGAAAAATTTGTTTGGAGAAGATCATTCTTGGTAAATTCCTATGAATTATAATATGGAATCTTTGGGGATGGGGTTAATATTGGGGAAGCTAGGGTTTTCAAATAAAATTTAGATCCTTTTACTTCTAAAACTAAATAGTTATCATATTGTGTTGTAATTTGTAAATGTGTGAGAAAATGGCCAACAGTTGGAGTAATTGAACTCTAGATTAAGGAGCAATGGGTTTTGTTGGTAATGGTGAGATTTCTACCCAAAGGTTTTTTTGGGTTATCTTTGAATCCAAAAAGGACAAAGAAAAGTTTTTTGAAATCAAATCCTAGTCTCCTTAATGGAATGGTTATTTGGATTCAAAATTGGATCCTTAATTTTGATCCTTTAAAAGCTAAGAAGGGCAATTTTTGAGTGTGGATAAGATTCTATGGTCTACCTCTGGAATATTGGAGAGAAGATTGTTTGGATGCCTTAGGTGGCTTGGTGGGTCTGGTTTTGGAAGTAGATGAATCCTCTCTTAATGATGGTAGAGTAGTTTATCCCCATATCAAGGTTATGATAGATATGGATCAATAAATTCCAAATTTTATGATAAACAAGATAGAGGATCGAGTTTGGAATCAGAGAATTAATGTGTAAAATATCCCTTTCAAATTTTATAAATGTCACCAAATAGGCCATATATATAAGTTTTGTAATAAATTAGGATCTCTTTTCAAATAAAATAAGTTAAGATGGTGCCTCAATGGAAACTAAATAAGGATAAAAAATGGAGTAAGAGGGGTCAAAATGGCTTGAAGCATAAGGTAGATTTAAGTAAGGAGGATGAGGAAGCTTAGAAATTTTAATATCAAAATATTAGAGAAACAAAATAATTACTTATTAAATTAAGGATAATGGATGTAATCTCACTAGATTTGATGATTAAAAGTTTTGAATTTAATGAAAAAGAATCCCACTCTATAATATCATTAGTTATAAATAAATATATGAATTTAGAGTCTAGTAATAGTCTAACAATTTTAGAGGAGGAGGCTAAGGAGGTTATTGACTTATAAGAGGAGGGGTCGACTTCTAAAGTTAATCTGGAAGATGATTCATAAGGGGATCTAAATTCTAAGGAAATTATCTCTATTTCTCATTCTCAAATTAAAATAATTCACCCAAATTAGGGTCCTAATAATAATTAGGGTAGTACATCTAAAAAATATCTCATTATACGTGAAGTCCTAGTAGGGAAACAGGGAATGTTAGAAGACTTTTTGGATATTGTAAAGTGAGGGATGTAATTTCCTCTTTTAGAATCATGAATTTAATTTATTAGAATGTTAAGGGTTTTAATACCCCTAATAAAATACACTTGATTAAGCATCTAATTAGTGAATAGAAACTAGATATTTTATTATTGCAAGAAACCAAACTTAATAAGGTACAAGACTAGGATAGTGTCAGAAATAGGTTCATAAACTTCATTTTATTATTGGATAGGAGCATCAAAAGTGGGACACCATACTATTCAATGTTGTAGTCCTTTTTTGGTGCTATTATCCAAGTGATGATTTTTCTAGGTTCTATTTAGCAGGTTTATGTTACCCTATCAATGAAATATTGAAGCCTAAAAGTTTGTAGAGCTCACTATGTGTCTATTTTAATATTCAAAAGTCTTAGGACCTCTTTGTGCTTGAAATTGAAAGGAAAATTTGGGAAAGAGAGAAGGGGTTAATGTGTAAATGATACACTAGATGTAATTCACATCCTATGTATGGGCACACTACCTACATACCAATACTCTGAGGAGGGATTGAGTTAATATAGCTATCCCATTGAAGTTCCTGATGCAATTGTGTATGAAAATACAACTAGATGTGAAACTAGGTGTAATTTAGATGGTTAGGGATTGGTACAAGGGTTTGAATAAGCTTAGAATAATATTGGAAGGCTATATGTAGAGAATAGGGAGAAGTGCTTGAATGAACTTACTTATATTCTTTATTCTCTCTTATAAATGAGTGTCAACCCTTCTAAATGGACTTTGAATGGCATTTTATAGGGGATTTAATGATCATGGGTTAAGTTAATTCACATTAGGCTGACATGAATGAAGATAAGTATTTAGGAAAATATGACCTTTTGAACCAAATTTACACCTGGACAACAGTGCCAGAAACAAAACACCCTCAGTTTTAGCACTCCTATCCAAGTTGGACAGTATTATCTAGAGGGAATGAGACTAGGAGGGATGGATCTGGGCCTAAAATATTTTCCTGGGTCTATAAGGGTGAAGTCCAAAAGGTTTTAGATTATTGGGACTTAGTGAAATAAAATCCTATAAGGGTTGTGAAAGCAAGTAGGAGGACCTATAGATTGGGTGTCATTAGCCACACTAAAGTAACCAAATTTTTCATTTTATATGACTACACTTTCCGCTCATTTATTCTAGAGATGAAAAAATACTAGGATAAAGGAAAGTAAAAGGCATACCTGAACTTACCTATAAGGTAGAATCTCATGAAGTTGTGTGATGGTATATGTGCATAGAGAGAGCATGTTGTGAAGTGTGAATCTACAATGAAAAAATAAAAGTAGATAATTTCTTACTAGATACACTATATATAAAATAAGAATATACATAATATAATTAAAAGGAAGAGAAATGAATGAATACACCTCATTGGGTATGTGAAACAATATAAAACTTGTTGTGATGCTAATTGTGCTAGATGATATTGGGTATGTGTTGAATCAAGATTAATATTGTAAATGAAGCTAAGTGATAAATTCCCTAGAAGGTGTCTCAAACATGCAAAGGCTAGCCCTTTGGCTCCATCATCAACAACTAAGTGAAGTTAATGAATAATGTGTGTGATAATCAATTTTTGGATTATGTGTCCAATCCCTCTCAATAGGTGGCTTAAGAATACAAAGGGTGTCCCTTTGGCTCCATCATTACCCTATAATTAAATCTATGAAGTGATACCAATATAAAATAGATGTCATATGATATATCTCATGAATCCCATGGATGTTTTAGAAATATAATAATGTGGCATGGATATCCTGAATGTATGCTAGAAACTAGGCCATTCTTAGCCATTTTGAAAGATGGAGGTTAGGCTTATATGAAAGCCACTTTGAAATTGATGTACTAGGCTTATATGAAAGCCAAATTGAGAACATGAGTACTCAAAAAGTTAAACTTGTGTGAAAGTTCAAAATGAAAGTGATGCCAAACACCTATAGATGGAGTAAGGCACATAATTGAAGAATGCCTAAATAATAAATTGAACTCAAAAATAAAAGAAGACCAATGTGTCATGCACATTACCCCAAATCACTAGTGTCTAGAGTAGGTATTGTAATCTATAAGTTATGTTAAATACCTAATCTAAAACTAAAATTAGGAACCATCATGTCATTCATGATAACCCCCTATATCTAGATTTCTCTAAGAAAATTAGATTGAACTACTGATTCTGACTATTCTAGATTTGCAAAAACTATATCTAAAGTAAAATGTTTACCTATTTTTGAAAAACCTGAGTGTTTTTATACCAAAACAGGAGAACCAAAATGAGGGAACCCATATGTTTGATTTTAATATTCATTTTTGGTGATATTTTTTTATGTTAAAACTGGTTACTGACCTAGAACTATCACTATTTGCTTGTTCTATTTTGACTAGTTCAACCTCTAGATTCTGAACTAGGTGATCTGAATGCTTCTATTTTGATTGTTATAATCTTTGATCTCTATGATAAAACCCATGTTTGTTACCCCCTCTTTTGAGGGTAAGAATGATGAACTTGCAAGGACTACCCTCAGAAGAAAAGAGTCCTACAAGTGTGTTAATATGTATAAATACATGATATAGTAGTGATACTTGATAATATATTTGTAGATATAGAAATTTTTGTATTGATATATTTTTAGATCAATAGGGGTATGCCTAGATAGATATAACAATTTAGAATCATATTTAATGTACTAAATTGGAACTAGAAATGTTAGATGTTAGTTGTTAGTTTTTAGTTGGAGGGATGGAGCATGATGTCCATCATGGCATCCAAAAAATAAAGGGAAATGTATGATGTGGATCATGGCGTGGATCATGGCATTTCACACATTGAGCTGCAAACAAGAAATCAATCAAACAAGTAAGAAGTGAGAAGCATATTGGGATGGCAAGGGGCCATACAAATAAATGACATGGGTACATGTCACTCAAACTAGAAAGCAAGCATAAAAGGCATGTTCAAATGCCACATACATATACAAGTTAAACAAGCAAAGTTAGAATAGGGGCCACAAGCACATGGAAGAGTACAAGTAAAGGACATTGGAAAATATCCTAAGTCACACACATGAATAGAAGCAAAAGACATTGGTAAATGTTCTCAGGCATAAACATGAGACAAGAAAGAACTAGAAATGAAATCACACAAGCTACGCTAAGAGGAGAAATCATGTAATAATTGGAAAGGTAAAATCACATCTAACTAATCAAAAATAATTTGAAAGTATGTAAATCAAACATAATACAAGACTAGGTATATGCTAATAAATACATAAGTGTTATATACTAGTGAAATATCGATATAGTACTATGTGTAATCTAGAAAGGAAATTACATTAGCATGATAACTCAAATTTTGTAGTGTAGTAATGACATAAATTGGATGGTGTAGTCATGTAAAATATACCCCCAGTGGGTAGGTATATCAATGTGTGTCTTGAACATAGAAATAGAAATGCCCCCTAAATGGGTAGAGTGAAGTAATCAAGTAGCTAGATGGTACTGCACACACTCAAAAAAGATCAAGTGGAGCATGGTAATGTATAAAAATTGACATACAATAACATGAAACAAAAAATGTAAGTCCTAGCATGATAGTAGAAATGAAAATCATTGATGATTCATACAATCAAAATGTTTTTGGTATTTTGATATATTTGAATGTTTTTATATATTTTGAGATTTTTGTATTATTTTTTATATTTTGATATAAGCTATGTATAGGTAAAATTGGGAAGAAATGATACTAAAAATTTAATCATGCATGATTGTGAGGCAAGATTGAATGTCTGAGATTATGAAGTTGAAATCTGTGTATGTTATAACTACTTTGAAATATTTAAAGTGGAAACTGAATGTGGGGTCCCCCTATAACTCTGAGAAGTGGATACAATTGTAGGGTTCTTAGGGACCCATCTAGAAGTAGAATAATCTCTCTTAATAGGTGATCTCTATGTAGCTATATGAGACCTTAATGTTACTTCTCTAGGTTTGAAAACTTTAGATAAAAGCTATCTAGAATCTTCAAACTATGGAGGTGTGTGAACCATCTATACTAGTAATGGATGTTGTAAATATGGCTAGATTTAAAGTGGAAGTGGAATTGAAAATGGAGGAGAAACTGAGATAGGTGGAAGAACTAGAGCTAGTATTTATAAGCTGGTGATGTTTCTGAAGTGGGGAGTGGTGACTCATAAGGAACTCCACCAACTATAATATCTTGATTAGAATGAATGAATTTCATGCATTTGTAACTATAGATAGTATTTTCTTGAGTTTTTAAATCCATAATCCATCAAGTAATATGCAAAAACCTCCTACAATGTGAACTATAGTGAATGGTATTGCCAAATATATAGGATGAACCTATAGTGAAAGTACCATCTCACCCAATTAACTCTATATGTGCCCATTAAAACCATTAATAATTGTCTATTAGAGTGATATCCTACTCTGAGTAACCCAAATGTTGTAGTAGTGTTAAGGTGCACATGTTAAGGTTGGAACTATTATCAATAAACACACTACAAATAAGTTGATTATGAATATGTGATTTGATAAAAAGTATTTAACCTATATTATCCTCCATAATCTCCTAATCTAAAAATGATATCAAAGGCCTTGTTGGAACTCTAGACTCATACACACCTATCATACCTCTCAAAGGATATGTCTCAACTAAAGGTGCCTGATATGTTGCTGGTGGAGGATGTGCATGGTATGTATGGTGAACCCTTGATGTGTCCTCTTTCTCTTATTTAGAATGTTTAGGAAATGGATTTGAAAATATTTTCAAAGCTTTATCTCATGTTGGCTTTGCATTTGGAGGCTCAACTAAAGTGCCTAGATCAAGTAGATTATCATCTATCAAGACCTATATCTTATGTCTCAAACTAATGTATCTATTTTTTGTATGTCTTAGTGCCCTATGAAAATAGAAAAATGCATGTTGATCATATCCTAATGAAAGAGGCTTTGTTGGGTCAGATTCCTAGATAGGAGGGAAAGTGATGATGTTACATTCTAATAATTTATATAAAACACTAGTTGGGGAAAATGGTACATTGGTAAATGCATGATGAGGAGGTGTTGATAAAATCACATGCTAAGGGGGCTCTGAAGCTACCTTGACTATTGTTTGATTCTAATTTTTAATGTTATTGATTTTGACCTTGTACGGGACTTTGCTATTACTCTTGTTTATTATTTTTGAGATACTTGAGTACTTAAGTTTGCCCATTGAAATTATCTTAACTTCTCATTATTTTAGTGTATGACACAACTCAGTGAAGGAAGAGAATCGATTCAACATGATTGATTCATGAAGTAATAATAAAAGACTCTATTTTACGAGGTCATATAACTCTTGATCTACTATGAGACTAATCATCTTAGCCAAGATGGTCTTATACCAGAGAACATAGTCCATGAGATGATCATTTGGTCATTATTTCTATTGAGAAATTTGACCATATGAAACCTTATTACCAATGTTGATACTGAAATATGCTAGGAACACGTCTGCTAAAGGATTGAATGCCAGGACCAACTGATTAGGTAGACTATAAAGCCATTGTAAATAATAATCCTTTATACTCCATGAAAATAGTTTGGTAAGTATCCAATCATTGGGTACATAATCCAAACATGCTACATTAAAAGTTCTCAAGTGTGTCTCTGGATCACCCTTGCCATCATAAAAAGTAAGCTTGGGTTGAACAAAACCTTATGGCAAGGGTGTATTAGCAATATGATGTGCTAATGGTGTATGTAGAAGAATAAAAGAATCCAAAGCCTACATAGGTCTAGTGGTACCTTGCTCAAGATGTTTCACCTTGTATTGAAGAGATATTATATCTTGCACAAGGGCTACCACTTTAGGAGATATGGATGTACTAGCTGTAGTTGGTGGCATAGAAGAAGGTTGGACTACTATAGGGGGTTGTTGAGACATAGTTTCCCCTGTAGTGTCATTATTAATTTATTGCTTTATGGTTTGAGAAGATTGACCATTATTCACTTTTTTTTGTTCCTCTTATATAATTATAATCATGTCATCGTGCTTATCTGGATGTTTTATTAAGAGTTCTTGAAGTTCTCTTTTATTAGTTTCATTGAAACTAGTATATTGGGCCATTGTGAAAGTAAGAAAACAATTTTTAATGTGTTGGAATGTTTTGCAATAAGTTTTAATAGGTAATGTGGTAGAAAAGGAAACTATTAAATATAAGAAATGAAAAGTCCTAAATATAGTTAATTGGAATTTGCACACAAAGGATACGAAGCTCCCAAACATGTAAGGTGATACCTCAGGCAGCCAATAGGTGATAGTGCATACAACAAATGATTTTTTGAAAATAATTATGCCAAACAATATGAATTTTTAAATTTTAAATTGATTTTCTATGTTTTATATGAAACTAAAAAGTAAAATAAAAAATGATTTGAAAATTATTGGAAAGTAACTAGGAGTTTAGATGAAGCAACTAGAGATTATAGAATGAATTTTTAAAATTAGTAAGATAATTTTAAATTTTTGATATGAATTTATAAAAAAATTGTATAATTTTTCTTGAAAAAAAAGGAAAAATCAGAAAATATTTCTAAAATTAGTAATATTTTTTTCCTAGTGTTTGGAATATGTTTGTATGCAAGAAGGACCTAGTATGTGCAAACTAGGGTTTTTACAAAATATGTGATATTTTTGAAAATAATTTATATATATTTTATTTTTAAATTTAGGAAAAATCAATAAATTATGGCAAAAAATCATAAATAATTATCCTTAGGGTTTTTAAGGTTTTTGTGCAAAATTTGAAGTCAGGTTCACCAAATATTTTATTATTTTCAAAATAATGGGGTTTTATTCCTAGTTAAATAAATGGGTTTAAGCAAAGTAAATTGGTAAATAATATGTAGGAATTAAGATACTAATTTGTGTAAACATATTTGTTTTTTAATCTTTTCTAAATATAGTAATAAATAAGAGAAATCTAACTTAGCTTATTCTAAATAATTCAAACTAAGATAGGGTCTGATACTAGAGGAGCAAGATTGGGAAACTATCAAAAAATGGATCCTGAGGTTCATTTTTAGATTGGATAGGAGAATCAATGTTGGGACACCCTATTTTCCAATGTTATAGTCCTTTTTCAACACTATTGTCTAGGTGGTCTAAGCTTTCTAGGTTTTGTTCAATAGGCCTATGTTACCCTGTCACTGAAATATCAAAGCTTAGAAGCTTGTAGAGCTCATTGTCCATATATTTAAAATATTCAAGTCCCTAAGAGCTCTTTGTGCTTGAACTTGAATGTAAACTTGGAAAATATGGACAAGGGGTTTGTGTGTAAAGGATACATTGGATGAACTTCACACCCTGTATGTGGGCATGTTGCCTATATACCAATACTATGAGGAGGGATCAAGCTAATGTAGTTATCCTATTAAATGTGTTTGGTGTAATTATATATGATAGATTCAAATAGATGCAAAATTGGATGTAATTCATATGGCTAGGGACTAGTACAAAGGTTTCAATAATCTTGAAATGATCTTGGAAGGATGTATGCAAAGAATAGGGAATAGTTCTTGAGTGTACTTGCTTGTATTCTTGCTTCTATATTGTAAATGAGTGTTAGCCCTTCTAAATAGACTTTGAATTGCCTTTTATAAGGAAATTAATGATCATGGGTTAAATGAATTCACATTAGGCCGAGAAGGAAAAGGAAAAGGATCTAAAAGAACCTGACTATTAGGACCAAAAATGAACTTGGACAATAACACAAAAATCAAGACACCCTTGGTTCCAATGCTCTTTTCCAAGTTGGGCACTATTTTCCTAAGGGAATGAGACCTAAGAGGATGGAACTGGGCCTAAAAGAACTACCTCAGTCTCTAAGGGTTAAGTTTAAAAGGTTGTGGATGAATGGGGATTAGTAAAATAATATCCTATAAGGGTTGTGTAAGCAAGTAGGAAGACCTATGGATTGGGTGTCATTATCCATGCTTAAGTCATCCAATTTCACATTTTATATGACTACAAGTATACAATATTCCATAATTGCCTAAATGTAGTAAACATGTAACATCCATTCTAATTCTCAAGGATTTTATCTATAATTTTATCATATCAAATAATTTATATTTTCTCAATGGAATTATTCCTTACTCTATTTATCCTTGCCTTTAATCCATAATAATATGATATCAAATTTTCATATAATTTAGTGAGGTTATCTACATTTTCTCATCAATAATAAAATATGTGATAAAATCCAAATTAAGAAATGAGAAGTTGACTATTGTTGATTTATTGAAAATATAATAGATAAAGTATTTGATAATGAGGAGAGAAGATTAGACAAATAATTGACAACATAAAGAATTAAAATATCTTTCAAATGATGTGAAGGTATCTAAATAATTTGAGGCTATTTGTGCTTGGATAATTTTGTAGCTTGAAATAAGACCATGACTTCAATTCTATTGACCCAAATCTTAACTAATGATATACATATCCATGCCTTTCTTATTATCTTCTAATCCTCCTCTTTACATGGCACCCTTGTTCTTTCCACTTTCTCATCTCACCCTATTTATGTTCTCCTCTCCTTTTTTGTTTCACCCCTCTCTTCTTTTCTTTTTTTATTTTATTGAATGACTTAAATCTTTCCTTTCTTCTTTTTTTTATAAATTATGAGTTTTATTTAAAGGTTTAAAACTCACCCATTTTTTGTCTTGACATTATTTATTTTCTTCCAATTCACTTTATTTTTTTTAATTATTATTTTAATTTTTTTGAAATGAATTAATATTAATAATTAACTCAATTCTTTTCTAATACACTCTATTTCTTTTTTTTTAAAATAAAAATTAATATATTTTTTGATCATAATTAACACTTTGAATATCATCATGACTTAATATTAATGATTAATTTTTTTTAATCTATTTATGTAATTTTATATTTACAAAAACATTAATATTCATGAATATGATATAAACACAATCACAAAATATTAATTCCACATAAGCATAAAATTATGCTAACACATAACTAGTATGCATAAACAATTAACTAAATTTAACCAATCATCATAAATGTATTAATGCTAATAATTCAAAATATACATTTATTATGTACTATTTAATTTGGTGTGGGCATGGGTTCTAGACATTCCTCTATCATCCCTCAATACCACCATCTACGTCACCCTCTCCAATGATGCTCTCTCTTCATCAAAATCACTACAAGTGGGTAGTTATCCCATAACACCATGACATATGTATCATAGAATATTGGTGAAATAATAAATCAATGAGATCATAATATATATAATATACAATAAAAATAACTAATAGCAATAAAATTATGTAATCAAAGTAATATTCAACTATCCCATAACAACATACAACTCATAGATTAATTAAATAATAATCAAATCAAATCACCAACTATAAATATTCATAGATATTAAAGAAAGTTTTCTTAGAAGGAAATCAGGATGTAACACAATAAAATTCTTATATATATATATATATATATATATATATATATATATATATATATATATAGAGAGAGAGAGAGAGAGAGAGAGAGAGAGAGAGCTTTAGTATTTCTCTTTTCTCTAGGAGATTAACATTTAGACCTAGTAACTAGCATTGATGCCAATGTCCTAGATCTAATGCTAGTGTCTATACCTTACAAATTCTCAAATATGTAGATATATTGACACGTATGGGTTGGCTTATTTGTATTAATTAACCCCCCATGACATTATTTGAAAAAGGTGTTGTATAAATACAATTCAAAGACCATTCATTATCATCAAGTCATATTCAAGATCCTATAACATATACATCAAGATCACCTCTCAAGTATAATAAAACTTCCTTATTTACAAATACGTCATAGGAACAATATTATTATAGGTCTAAATCATTCAAGGAGAAGACCATGAGATTTATTTGTTAAGTTTTAAGTTAGATCACCACATGCACTTGCATATAGCATATTATACTAGCATTCACACATAATTCCACATAAGGGGGAGAAATACATTGGTCTGAGTCCCTCTTCAATGTTTTTGTCTATCTAGGTAGTAATCATTGATAGAGTAGTCTTTTACGGTATCTCAAATTTAATTGAAATAATGAACACTCATTTTTTAAGGTGTCATGCCCTAATTACATGATATGGGGTTTTAAGAAAAATACAAATATAAAAAACCCATGTGTTTGATCTAGAGAGATAATATAAATGATGATAGTAAACCCTAATAGGTACAAATGGAATTTATAGAAAAGAGTTAATATTTTGTACTAGACACTAGTGGTAGAATCAATGCACTAGCATCAATGCTAGTGCTAATAGGGTGACACAAGTGTCCATACTAATAAAAAATATTCAAAATATAATGACATGATCCAGATATTAAATTAGTTCATTCTTTCACTTGTATTACTTATATATATTTGCATATCAATATATAAGTTAGGTATGATTTCTATGTCATATTGATATTATCAAAATATTTAATGTTGTACTTTTTACCTTTAGCATATGCTTAGATTCAATATATCTTATCAAAATATTAATAGAATCTAAATTCATTAATTGGAATTATTTTATAGTATCTTGCTCCTTATTTTAATTGGCCACTCTCTTTCTATTTAATCCTTATTTACAAAAAAGTGTTAAATAATATCCTTCAACACCCTTCCTTATTTTTTACTCATGTCTTTTGAGTGCATATTTTAATGAAAAATGATAATATGATCTTGGATCTATCTCCTATAGATAAATACCCTTTATTTTTGAGATATTATATAAGGAAGCAAAGGTTGTATGAAAAGGCTTAAGATTTTAGTGAAGATCTTATAAATAGTATTGCACAAGTTAATCACCCTAAAATATTTAAAATATTTATCCCCTCATTTCTTTAGATTAAGAATGAGGAAGGTATTATTAATATCCTTAAGAAATTTATTAGAAGTTAGAAACTCATCTAGATCTGAAATCACATGAAACTAAATTATATCCCATAAATGCTTTAAAAAGTTGTAGGAAAGCCATCAAGCCTAGAATATTTGTCACCTTCCATAGAAGAAAAATAAATTCAACTTCCTCTAAAGCCACATGATCCACTAACCTTTTATCACCCTCTTATTTTATAATTAAAGGGATATCATCTAAAATACCTTTTTCCACATTCATATTATAATTTATGATTCTAGAGAAAAGATTTATATATTGACTAATCACCTCTTCCTTGATAAATAGACCATCATCACTCATACTCCCATCCTTTATAACTATCTCACTAATTCTATTACAACATCTATGTCTGAGACTATAATTTTGAATTAACTTGTAATTTCATCTACCTCCTTAAGCCACAAATACCTCAATTTTTATCTCCTATATATCTCATATTTTATTGTTATATAATGATATTCATAAAGAAACATTTTATCCTTATTAAACATGTCTTGATTCATGCCATTCATATAAATCTGATTTTCTAAGACTGTCATTTCATCATTGATTATTTTCTTTTATTCAAATATATTCTTAAAGACTTATTTATTCCCCTTCTTCCATCTCATCTTTGATTCTTTTCTTTTGTTCAAAGATATTCGTGAAGACTTATTTATTCCCTTTCTTAATATTAATATTGGCATTCTTGAATTTTTGAGATATTTTCAACATAGTAGTCCCCTTAATTTCCATGTTTTACTACTCTTTTATTATTTACTCCAATATCAAATGTTAAAACCACATGTTATCATAACTAAATAGAGTGTTATATTTCATAACAATAATTTCCAAATTTAACACTAATGGGTTATGATTAGATCCAATCCTTGGAAAGCAAGATAACCAAATATTATGCTTTAAGAGCTAGGTAATAAAAATAAGGACCCTATCTAGTCTAACTTGTATAAGGTTTTCCTAAATTATTCTATTTATCCAACTATTATATCTCCTCTTAGGTTTGCAATCTAGAGTCTATTATCATAAATGAAACTTGGTAGATCCTTCATACTATCAATATAATCTTGACTTCCTCCTTTCTTTTCAAGAGGTGATAGAAGAGTTTATAAAATATAATCCATCGATATAAAATTATTTCATGAGTTTATAAAATATTTTAACTCTTCCCAAAAGGACCTTCTTGTATGAGAGTTGGGAGCATAAATATTATATAATATCCACCTAGAATTGTCTTTTTTATTAGTAAAAATAATTACTAAATGATGACTACTATTGAACAAAATACCTCCATTAACCATTTGAAGATCCCAAAAATTTATAAGTCCTGGTAAAGTTCTAGAAAAAATGATGCAAAAAATGGAGGCATTATTCCACAACTTATTTTCAACCTCCAGAAGCATACTTTTTGACATATTTGTTTCTTGAATGGGCCAAAAACTAGGTCTTTGGTTCTTTCAAAGATCTCTAAGAATCCTTTGGTTTTTAGGCTTGTTAAGTCATCTTACATTCTAGTAAATAATTTTCATTTATGTATCTTAGCTAAGCCTTTATAACCTCTTTTATCTAGGTTAATATGATACCAATTTTCCATTTCTTTATTTATTTCTTTATTATAAACCTCGTTATGGTTTGGTTTACCCATTTATGTTTTGTTAATAGATCAACTATTTTTTTTTGCATTTCTTATTAGTATTAGACAAGATTGTTCCAATTTACTTTTAGGCCCTTAAGAGGTGCGGTTATATGTAGTCTATCTTTGTTTTCCAAATAACATGCGATTGTTTCTTCCATATCATACTCATATTCACCAAACCTTTCTATCTGTACTTTGTGGAGGATTCTCATCCTCTATCAACTCTTTTTTTTTTGTAAGGAAAGAGGTGATTTAAGAAGATTGAGAAGCTTAAATTTATGGAAAATTTATCATTTTTCCATGTCTTCTAGATATGAGTATTTTATGATGTGATTAGAAGCTATTATATTATTGACTCCATATTCTTCTTCTACTGACTTAACCACCTATTTATCCTCATTTAACTCCTTTATTTGATCATCTTATTTTTGATTATGATTGTTTCTCTACTTATTTCATTAGTTCCTTTGGGTTTTAACTTGATCAATCCTTGGTCTCCTTTTCTCCCATATTTCCTTCTTCATTTTTATAGTTATCTTGATCTTTGTTATTATTATTTTTCTCCTTTATTTTCTAGTTGATTTGATTCTTCTTTTTCATAATATAATGTCTTGTCAAATGTCCTAGTTTATATAAATTTTTACACATCAAAGGATTATATTCATATTATATAGTTCCAATCTAGTATATGAAATTAGAAGTTAACTTAATGAAGTGTGGTAAAGGGCCACCCACAAAGGCATTAACACATACTCTAGAATAGATTATCCTTGCTCTAACTTTAGTAACCACATCAAAGGAATTGAGTATCCCAAATGTAATTTATATTACAATAATTATTTATTATTCCTAGTATTCAAGTGGGAGTCATAATAATTTGACCCTAATGGGCATAGCACTTATATCTTCTTTGTCACAGTTAGATCTTGGCTTCCATTTGCTTAAAAATGTGTTTCTTTTCCTAAGACCATGGTCCTCCCACCAATGTTCTAACATAATATTCATAATTATAGAATTGAATCATAAATTACCCCTTGACCATCATATATATTTCAATATATCAATTTGAATTCCATTTCCTATCCACCCATTTTGAAAAGCATATATATTTGGTCTGGCTCCCAAAAACTTACCTATTAAAGAATTATCCATTCATGAGAAGGAATGATTTACCACTTGATAAGGGATATTTAGTTAAACCCCATCTTCTTCTAAAATGGGTTATAATGAGAAGAAATTATATGGATTATAAATCATTTTTTCCCTTGAAACTTATCCACACACATTCTTTGAATGTCAATGCATTGGTCACCACCCAAATATGATACCTTGTCTCTAGAATTTGGTGGGACTGGTCTTTGTCCATCCTCATCATCTTCTTCATGAATTCATATTCCTACTTGAAAATATACATAAAAATCAAATTATTATTTTTATTACTTATAGATCATTTTCAAATTCTTAGTCATAGTCATATTCTTCCTCTAGTAATTTTGATTTGGTGGGTATCTTTTCCTTCCTTCATTAATCATCTCCCTTCCTTATCTCCAAATTTTTATCTCTTATCCTTATCAAAATATATATTATATTATTTATATATGTATTGTATGCATGTGTGTGTGTGTGTGTGTGTGTGTGTGTGTGTGTGTGTGTGTGTGTGTGTGTGTGTGTGTGTGTGTGTGTGTGTGTGTGTGTGTGTGTGTGTGTGTGTGTGTGTGTGTGTTGTGAATTTGAACATTCAAAAATTATATTTTAAATTTTATAAAAAACTTTAACATATTATATCAAAAATAACATTTATATAAAAACAATAAATTTATGAAAAATGAAAATTATATACAATAAGGTTTTGGATAAGAAAATAAGTAATTTATCATGTATCAAGGTATCATGTAGGAGGGAGTAAAATCAATAAAAAATATTGCCTATCCTAAATATTAGTCATTGTCCTCCTCATATTCTATCAAAACATCATGATCATATGTGTACAAAGAATCACCCTCTATCTCAATATAATCATGGACGTAATCCACATAATTTGGATCCTCATCATCATCCTCACAAATATTAGGACTCTCAACTAGGAAAAATGGTCTCTCCACTTGTAAAAATAGAATTTAATTTTAATAAAAGCGTTAAGGTTTACCAACACATAGCTATTAGAATGTGCTAACTTTTTGAATTATTTTATGTACCATACCAATGCTTTCAAATGTTGTTTCACTTGCTTTGTGGCATTGAAATCATAAAGATTCTCTTGAAATAAAATGTATATGAAAAAATGAAGTGTAATAATTTTTTTTAAATAACTCTTAAAATATTAAAAACTTGTGTGAAATAATTTATTAACACTTAGAAAATGGTGTGAAACCTCATTTATGTTTTTTTTTTTCACAAAGTGATGAGTCACCAACATCCCTTGATGCACTCTCTCTTTTTAGGCCCTATTTTGGTTAGTCTTGATCTTGCATTAATTTTAATATTTTAAAAATATATAATAATTTAAATATAAAGAATGAATAGATTTATACTTCTCATTAAATTTTGTAACTCACCTGCAACAAATTTTATATTGCACTTGAGCTAGTCATCACATAACTTGTTCCAAGGTTTGTGTTTATACCAAGAGGTTGAATCCTTATCTTCTATGATTTTATATTTCTTTAGTATGAAACTTGTAAATTATAGTTTTGTAAAATATTATAAGCATATAAAAAATAAAACAATAGATATTTAGATAGCTATACCCCAACATGCCTCCTCATCTTATTAAGTGAAATTGTGTCATGACCCAGTCTAAAATGATTTTAAAAATATGGATTATTATTTGGCATGAACATTTCATAACATTTATATGTTGTTTTGATTATGATATCATATCATGGATTCAATCAGATAATTTGATGTATAATTTATTATGTCATTACTCGAAAATAACTATGTTTCAATGTTATATTTTAGTTTATTATTCAATTTATTATTAATTTATGTTCATTGGATTTTTTTGGATAGATATTATTGATGTCTTCTTTTGTGACTATAGGAACTATCATGAGATAGGTTTGATTGATGGAGTCTTGCAAATAGGGTTGTGTATGTTTCATTCGGTTATATTCTAACAATGTGTATTAAGACACAAGTTTCCAATATGACCATAGTCGTTTGTTGTTTTTTATATATCCTTTTTTTAGTCTTTGGGTTGATTTGTTGAGTATGTCTTGATATATTTTGACTTACATTCATTTTTCACTATATCTTGAGTTAATTTGACTACTTTACTTGATATTGTCTTTGAAAATTGAAATATGGGTTTTCATTATGTTAGAATTTGGATTAAATGGATATGTAGTATTGAATAAATTACAAACATAAATATACTTACCTTTGTATCATTGGTACAATACATAATCATGTTTGGATCCTATTATCTTTGATAAGTGGTATCACTGTCACTTTGACATTGTGCTTGATAACTTGAAGGTAGTTTTTACTTTTATCAGAGTGTTGAGGGTCTTAGCTTATAAGGTTGATGGTATTATTTTTTACTTGTGAAGCCATCATGGGGTCATTATTAAATTATGTTGATCATTGTGCTTGGCATGGTCACTTGGACCTTATACCATTGAATAACATCATATGATTATTATACGGTATTTTATTATCATTGGAATGTCAATCAATGGCATTGTAATTTAGCCATTGTGATGCATGAAAAATATGTTTATTTGGATTAGGGTTTGGAGGGTTTTAATTTTTTTATTGTCATGAAAGTTCTAATTGCTATTCACTACTTGAGAATTTAGTATGATCTTAGAAAACTAGAAAAAAACCTAACTTCCACCATAAAACTTGTGAAATATTGTCTACCATTACTATTTGGAGGTTTGATAGCTTGCTAAAGACTATTAAAGTGGAATTTGTTCATGAAGGGAATGAAATTATGCTAGGATAAATGGGGGATATGGGTAAACATGGAGTTAAAAATGGGCTTTTTAAAATTCAAACTTAGGGTTGTGTTTCTAAGTTGGTATTTTACATTGGTGTGCTTGTTGTGTTTTTGTGTGTGGTTTGAAAACTTATAAATTTTAGTCACTACCTTATGAGTCATAATCCACCATCAAGATTATGGTTGGGGTGGTGAACACCACTAATGGAGGGTACATTGGACTAGTGGAATAGGATTCTTTTTTTTTTTGAGTCGGTTGTTCACTTGAGTAGGTTTATATGAATATTATTAGTCCTATAATATGGATGCATTATGAGTTTTGATTTACTCCTACAATATCCAATATTTTATTATCATTGGAATGTCAATCAATGGCATTGTAATTTAGCCATTGTGATGCATGAAAAATATGTTTATTTGGATTAGGGTTTGGATGGTTTTAATTTTTTTATTGTCATGAAAGTTATAATTGGTATTCACTACTTGAGAATTTAGTATGATCTTAGAAAACTAGAAAAAAACGTAACTTCCACCATAAAACTTGTGAAATATTGTCTACCATTACTATTTGGAGGTTTGATAGCTTGCTAAAGACTATTAAAGTGGAATTTGTTCATGAAGGGAATGCAATTATGCTAGGATAAATGGGGGATATGGGTAAACATGGAGTTAAAAATGGGCTTTTTAAAATTCAAACTTAGGGTTGTGTTTCTAAGTTGGTATTTTACATTGGTGTAATTGTTGTGTTTTTGTGTGTGGTTTGAAAACATATAAATTTTAGTCACTACCTTATGAGTCAAAATACACCATCAAGATTATGGTTGGGGTGGTGAACACCACTAATGGAGGGTACATTGGACTAGTGGAATAGGATTTTTTTTTTTTTTGAGTCGGTTGTTCACTTGAGTAGGTTTATATGAATATTATTAGTCCTATAATATGGATGCATTATGAGTTTTGATTTACTCCTACAATATCCAATATTTACCTACAATAAAAATACATGAAAATATGAAGTCCCTCTCCTAAAACTATTTTTTACACACCTTTTTGATTCTTAGGACCATCTAAAGAGGATGAAAAAGAAGAAAATACTTAGTAAGGAAAGAGAATACCATTTGTTGAGCAAAGAGAAGCTAAGGAGCTAAGTAATGACTATTGGAGGCCACTTTTACACCATAAAAGAGTTTAGAAAACTCTCACCCAAGTTTAAATATACAAACCATTACCACAATAAAATCCATTGGTGCATTGGTCAAATAATATCTTAGTCTATTATACAAAAATAGATCATAGAATGATAAATCCTCTACATCTCCAAATATTCATCAAATACAATGAATGAGTCTTGAATTTATAGGAAAGGAAGATCAATATTAACTAAAATATCAAGGTAAGTGATCAATAATAACTAAGAGATCAAACTAGAGATTAATCATAACTAAGAGACCAAGCCATATATCAAACCTAGGACTAATAGATAACTATCCCTAAAGGATATTAAAAACTATAAATTATCCTCATAATATTTAAGAGATAAATATGTAATATCTCATAATATCTAAAATAATATAAATGAAATATCCACACTTAATTGGGTAGGAATAAATAAATACGTAGGTGAACATGAGTTAATGTAAATAACCTACTCTAATAATTAAGACTCGATACAGTGGTGGAATGGATCTTTAGAGTCAGGCTTATGATTATGTTCATTCATGTTTTAACTTGTTTTAGTTTCAGAATTATTTTCTGAATTCTTATATTATCTCATAGAGGTTTGTAATTATATGCATGTCATAATGATTATTTGTGTTAACTTGATCTTAAAATAGATTTAATTAGTCAATATTAATGGATTAATGGTTTCATAGTCAAGTCACTAATATTGAACCTATATTTGACTATGTGAATAACATTAACAACTAACTGAGTAAGATGTGTATGATTAATGTGTTCAGATTTAGGATGAATGCATGTTATAATGGTCCTTATATGTTAAAGTTTCATTTCAATTTTTTTTATAGTCCTTATGGAAAGGAAATTCAATTATTATCATTATTATTGGCTCGAATCTAGTTTGACCTTGAGTTATTTCCTTCATTCACCTTGGAATTCACTATTTAAATATGCATCTTAGAGTATTATAGAATTGTAGAATGTTCATAAGAATCACTTATGAGTTAGAGTTGGGTTTTTATTGGTTTTATCATCATTTAATCCCTTGCTTAGATTGGTGATTGAATGGTACTCATAACCATTAACATTCTAATTTAGTTTAAATAAATTTTATTATTTTGTAGTTTTATTTCTCTTTATAGTTAGGTTAACTAATTATTATTTTTATTAGAGATCAAAGCCATAGTAAAATAGAATTGTTTTGTGTGTTTTCATTTTAAATGGTCTGATATTATGATGTCTGAGAAAAAATTGGGTCTTTTAGTTCAAATTATTATTAAATTTAAAAAGTTCTTTGGACTACATATATAATTTTATGTTATCTTGGGTGTGATCATGTCTTAAAAGCATTCATGGATGATTATAAACCATTGTATTTATAGACACTAGAATTAGGCACCATAAGTCTTTTATGACATGTGCATTATGGTTGAGTATAATATCCTAAAATCTTGAAATAGGTTAATTATGAAATGTGGTAGAATCCTATAAAACTTATAATTTGCATCATAACTCCTAGAGGTCTAAAACCCCTCTCAAAAATATTGAAAGTATATACATAAAATATTACTTAAATTATAAGGAAGTAAATATCTATATATAAATGTCAACATATACTTAAATGTTTATTTTATGTATATAATACGTAATTCACCCATGGTAATTAATTTTATTAATTACCATCATAATTTTTTTAACCACCCATAATCCTAAAATATTTAACAGAATCCATTATAACAAAGTAAATAAATATCCTAAACAATTTACTCGTAGGAAAAAACCATGTAAACAATTTAGCTTTCTATTTATCTAGTTTGTTTCACTACTAAAACCAACTTAAAGCGTACTTTGGTAAAAATTAGCATAATCGTCAATGATTCTCAAAATCAACATCGATCTGGTATGATCAATATTGATTATATATACCTATATTTTTTTATTACTGGGGATGGTGAATTTGTTACCAAATGCTATAAGAATTCTCTCAAATAATTATAGGATGTTACTAATCTCTCTCTCTTAGCAGGTTATCTTGTAGTAATCAACTTTAAAAATTTGTCAACAAGCCCAAATTCAAGTCATATATTTAGAGAATTGAAAGCATGTTTAAGGTAATCCTTCCCAGCCAAAAAAGAGTTCCCACTTCATAGGATCAATGGTGTGTAACCTTCATCACAGGTATCCCGTTAAAACCCTATATCAAAACTTCCATTTTTAGTAATTTTATTTATTAAGAAAAATGAAAAAAAATTTACTAAAAATTATTCTATTTTAAAATCATCTGATTATTACATGTTAAGATTGGGTAACTTTAAGACTGATTAAGTTATTGTGTAAATGCATGAGATCACATTATTTGTCCTATAAGAATTGTTAAGGGTATTGTAATTATTCTATGTTATTTGGTAAATATTTTAATTTACTAATAATTGACTTGGATGAGTTAGTATTTGAATAAATATTTTATCTTCCTTTTTCAATTGATAGATTGTTTATAATAAAAAAGAAGTAATCTAGTTGCTTTTACATATGATTACAATGCTTAGTTATTGATACTTATTTCCTATTCTAAAAATGATTGTAATTTATGATAGAGGACCAATATTTGATCTTTACATTATTGATTAAGAAATTATTAGTAATATTACTCAAAAATTTCATAAGTCATACTTTAAATAGTTAAACTCAAATGGTTAGTTGGGATTGTCTTAATTGAATGGATTTTTACTCTGCTTGATACTTAGTAAAGTGATAGTTAAGGATGAAGTGTTTATGTTGGTTATTTGTGGACTAAATTAAAAGAAAACTAATTTCCTTATTTAATTAATAACTTTTAATGTATTTAATTTGATATAATCATTTAGGTTCCACTCATATTTTAAATTTGATTTGATCATTTTACACAATGATGGTTATGTTGTTTAGAATGACACTTAGCTATACAGTGGTGAAATTTAATAAAAGTTTTATAGATGTTTAGATTAGTAATCATGGTTGTTGTATTGAATACTTGTTTCAATAATTATATTCATTTGATAATGCTTCCATTTAATGGTATAAGAGACTCTCTACATTCTAATTTTAATTGCATCTATCTATTAAAGAATAATGTATTTTAAAATTTATAGTGTTGTGTGAATGACAAATAAAGGATAAGATTTGAATTAATTAATAAAATATTTGATATATTGGTTTAAATCAATGTTAATTACTATTAAACAAGAGTTTTATAATAGATAACATCTCACGTTCCAATGGAGTCATCAACTCATTTCTTAGTTGTACTTGAAATGTTTGAATTATTAAACTAGTTTTACTTTTTTCTGAAGATTACTCACTTGAAACTTGAAAGAGGATAATTCTTAGAGGAAGAATAACAATATTTCCCTAAATAGAATCTATCTGAGATGCATATGAAGTAATAATGAATAAATTTAATTTAATCATATTATTTAATAGGTTATGTTTACTATGATGAAGATTTGATACATAATAGATGATGATATGACCCTGAGATCAAAGTGTAAATATATTGATTGGGTAGAATCATATGAATATAATATAATTGATATTATAATAGAGTTGTTGGGATAACACTCTAGTTGGGTATTACGTGTATGTTTTTACGATATGAAGGGGTAACTACTATGATAATTCATATGAAGAAAATGTAGGTGTAAGTTGTGACTCAATTTTTTATAAAAAGTATGCATCATTTTTTAAGGAAGATTGTTGATACATGTATATTAATGTTTTTGATTAATTAAGGCAGCAAACCAGGGGCCGAACCCTATACAATCAAAAAAGACAGGAAGGCTTGCAAACAAAAGATGCTAGCACCGAACCAACGACATAGCCAAGAAATAAAGTCAGAAGCAAAACAAAACACTGGAAAGACTAGAGTCAGAAAGGATGAAACTAAATAACTATAGAATTAACAAGATCCTTAATATTCTCATTGTCCACATTGTCAGCATTCCCTGGATTACCCACCACTTCCAACATAGTCATATTCAGCAGAATGTTATTTCAAAGGCCTTTGGCGAAGACCTTTTCCAGCTTTTGAATGTCGACCTTCATGGCCCCAATATTTGTTTTCCAATCATTCTCATTCTCTGAACCCTCACCAACTTATTCTACATGCATCTTCTCCTTATTATCAGTAGTTCCCCTAGAATCAGTACCCTGCTCTTCAGTGACCTCAAAAACCCAAGAAGCCTATTTCCCACTAGTGTCCTCCAAAATTTCTTGAATTTCCAGCTCTTCATACCTAAATTACCACCTTGAGCT
The DNA here is from genome assembly GCA_037957365.1 of Torreya grandis. Lineage (NCBI taxonomy): Eukaryota > Viridiplantae > Streptophyta > Pinopsida > Cupressales > Taxaceae > Torreya > Torreya grandis. Next base: position 28,713 of record JARHVA010005560.1, read on the forward strand.
TTGAACAAGTAACAAACCCTCAGTTCCATTTGCACTGAATGCAGATGTGAAGGCTCATTTTACAAAATGGCCCACCATGGTGACGTCTACTTTCATGCTTAAAAATAATTCCCCCTTTGTTTTCATGATGTGACTCTCACACCTCCACCTCATGATACAAGGAATTAATCATGACAATCAACGAAGTACTAAGGTTATCATTTTCCATGATCTGTAATGGCCTTCTCCACATGGACCGCCTTCCAAAGCTATCTTCATCATCAATGTGCATCATTCATGCTCCATCATCTCCTTCTAAATGATCTCTCTAATGTTTGGGGGTATATGAGCCCCTTGTCACCATACCCTCCATCTTGAGAATTGTTGACTAAGGTTGGCACAAGCATCAGTGACCCTGTTACCTTCTTTGTAGGTGTGGGTAATCTCAACTTCAAAAAAAATTTGTAAAAGAAACTGGATGTCCGTAATGATGTCTTTTAGATGGATACCAACGTTAGATGCTTTATTAACAACATCTATGACCAACTTAGAATCTCCCTAAATATTCAAATTTCTAATTCCTAGGGATATAGCTAACTTTAATCCCCAAAGTAAGGCCATAGATTTAGCATAGTTATTGCTCTAGCAACCCATGCCACCAACATAGACAACATACATCCCTCCTTTTTCATTTCTTATTATTCCTCCTCCACTTGCTTTACCACTTAGCTTGGATGCCCCATCAAAATTGAGTTTCATCCAATTGGGTTTAGGTGGTATCCATTTAGTATGAAGTCTTTGAAGAATTTTGGAATTATCATGCCCAGGGATAAGGTTTAAAACCTTCCATTTGGCAGCAATTTGACTTTCAAATTCAGATAGGGGTTTCTCTGTAACACTAATATGAGATATTGTAACACTTTTCAAGTTGGTCCTAGCAAAGGAGTTAAACACTTGAGCAACATTTCTAACAGTGTCCCTAAATTTTTTTTGATTTTGCTCTTTCCATAAAGTCTAGCTCAAGTATGGTAGAGCTTGCTTCCATAATTCCTTAATCCAGGGATGTGTGAAGGTTGAGTTCTAGCTAAGAATTACTTCTTTAAGTTTATAATTTCAAACCCATTAAATGCCAAATTTGTTATGTATTGTGCCCCATAAATCTTGGGTAAACTCGAAGTGTATGAATAGGTGTGAAACTGATTGCTCTCTAGAACCACACAGAAAACATCTGTTGACCAAAGTAAACCCCCTCTTTTGAAGGTTGTCTTGAGTAAGGATTTTGTTATGGGTAGTAACCCACCAAATTAAGTTAATATTTGGAATGATTTTATGATTCCAAACTTTTTTCCATACCTCCTTATTCTGAGCTTCAGGTGTAAGCAGATGATAGGCAAATTTGATAGAGAACGATCCATTCTTATCAAGCCACCAGTATTGTTCATCCTCCTGAGGGAAGAGTGGGATTCTGATATCCTAAACACATTCCTAAATCTCCCAAATTCTTGGGATAAGCTCAGGATTGTGCACACAACAATCCAAAAGGTTTTTCCAGCTCCTTATCCCATTGTTATTTTACATATAATCACTAACTCTATCACCAAAGAACTGAATAGTCAAGTCTATAATTTCTTCATACTTTCCTTTTGAGATGAGAGGCTTGTCCCTTAACCAATTATCCTCCCAAAATTTAATTTTCCGTCCATTTCCAAGCTTCCACCTAATTCCCTATTTGAGAAGACTTCTACTTTTTAGCATTTTATTCCATATCACAGACCCCTGGGGTAATCCCACCTGTTGAAGAAAGTTGGAATCATCAATGCTATGCATGTATTTGGCATACATTATTTCCCCCCACTCACTATTTTTGTGAATTAGATTCCAACTAACTTTTGAGAGCAGGGCTTTATTCATTTTCCTGATGGATCTTATATTAAGTCCACCATGAGATTTTGGGAGACACACTTTTTCCCATCTAACTAAAGACATTCTCTATTTGTCTTCCACTCCCATCCATAAAAATTTCCTTTGGATTTGTTCTAGATTTTCAACAAAATATGTAAGAATTTTAAAAAGAGACATGAAGTAAGTAGGAATACCTTACAAGGATGCCCAAAGAAGTTGCAGCTTACCTGCACTACTGAGTAGTTTCCCCTTCCACCCAATAAGTTTCCTCTATGTATGTTCCACAATTCCATTCCAAAAACTTTAATATACCTCTTTGACCAAGAGTGAGAGACCTAGGTAGGTAGCTGGTAGGCTAGCCTCATCACAATCTAAGATATCAATGATTATGAGTCTAAGTTCATTGGGAGTGTTGAAGAAGTACACATTGCTTTTCTGGAAATTTATTCTTTGTCCTGAGTCTTTGGCATAATCATTAAGTATATTCTTCCATCTTCTAGCTTTGATCAATGATGAGATGCCAAATAAGATGGTATCATCCACAAATTGCTGTATAACCATAGGATGAAGGGAAGAGGCAGGTTTGATGCCTACTAGCTTTTTTGAAACTATATTAGCTTGTTTGTATCTTCTTAGTACCTCAACCATAATGATGAATAGGTATGAGGAGAGAGGGTCTCCCTGATGAATTCCTCTCGAGGAGGAGAAAAACCCTCTAGGAACACCATTAACCAGCATTGAGAATTTATCAAAAGAGACTGCATTCCGTAATAAGCAAGACAATTTATCATTAAACCCAAATTTTATAATCACTTGGAATAGAAAAGTCCATGAGACTCTATCATAAGCTTTGGATATATCAAGCTTGAGGGCCATCCCAGGGATTCTGCTCTTATCCATGGAGTGGATAGTCTCATGTGTGGTGATCACAACATCAAGAATCTGTCTGCCCGAGATGAAACCTTTTTGAGCAAGAGAAATAATTTTGTAAAGCAAGGGTTGAATTCTCAAAACTAGCAGTTTAGTACATATCTTATACACAGTGTTGCATAAGCTAATCGGTCTGAAATCAGCAAGGTGTAAACGTTGAGATTTTTTAGGAACAAGTACAATGAAGGTATTATTGACTTATTTCAAAAGTTTTTTATATTTGAGAAAATCACAAACTACAGCCATGAGGTCCACTCCAACAATCTCCCAATATTCCTAAAAGAATATAGGAGGAAAGCCATTAGGACCTAGGGATTTAAAAGTGCCCATGGAAAATAAAACAACATGTACTTATTCATCAGATATAGGCTTTAACATTTCCCGATTGTCTTCTTCTATTATCAAATAGGGGATTTTATCAATGAATTGACTCAGATCTATCAATTCTATCATTATTGTTTTCTTCCGTAAGTAGATTCTGAAAGAACACCCTAACTTGCTCCCCTATTTTGTTATCCTTAGTAATAATGTCTCTATTATCTAGGACAAGCTTATTTATTGAGTTGGCTTTTCTATGTTTCATAGCTAAGAGATAAAAAAGCAGTGTTCCTATCACCCTCTTTAAGCCATTAAACATGAGATTTTTGTTTCCATAAAACCTCTTCCCTTTTCATCAGATTCCTCCATTCTGAAGACAGACTATTCTCTTCTTCTAAGGTGCCCTTAGAGTCATCCCCTTGATCAATTAGTTGCTAAATAGCCTTGAGTTTTCCCATTATATTTTTCTTTTGCTGGAAAACCTGCCCAAAACTATATCTATTCCAGCCATAAACTTCTTATTTAATGTGCTGGAGTTTCTTGAATATTCTAAACATGGGAGTAACTTAAATGGGAATATTCCACCACTGAGCTGCCATTTGTCTAAAAACTTTGTGTTTAATCCACATAGCTTCAAAATGGAATGGAGGAGGTCCGTGATGTCCCTGATCTCTCCACTTGAGGATAATCAGGTAGTGGTCAGACATGGTTCTAGGTAGAGCCTGCACCTGCATATTCTAATTATCATTCCAATTGCTTGATATTAAAAATCTATCTAATTTAACTTGAATCATTTGATCTCTTCTTCTTCTATCGTTCCAACTAAAATTTTGGTTCTACAGCTCTATGTCCAATAATCCCCAATCATTGATGAATTTAGCAAAGTTGAACATGATGTCTGAGTAATCAATAATTCCACCCTATTTTTTAGAAGGGTATAAAGGTGTGTTAAAATCTTTGGCTAACATCCATTTAGAATTCTAAGGATTATTCTTGTAGCTACTCAGATCTATCCATAATTTATGTCTCAAAGTTCTATTATTTGGTGCATAAACATTTACCAATGTCCAGTTCAAGGAATTCATGGAAAAATTGGTAATCAAAAAGTGCTTATTATGGGCCATAAGAGATCCTTGGATTTTAGCACTATTCCACATAGTGACAATCCCTCCTGAAGCCCCTTTAGTAGGACATACAAAAAGCTGCCTTAGGCCATATATAGTCAGCAATTTTCACAAAATTCTCCTCTTTGATCTTGACTTCTTGGAGTAATAGAATATCTAGTTTATTATCTAAAATGCAGTTTTTAACCTCAAACTACTTTCAGGGACTGTTAAAGCCCCTCAAATTCCATGATAATATTCTCATTTAGAGAGTTTGGAGGGTTGGGACTCTAGTGTTTTCTATTTTCCACTGGCAATCTCCCTAACAATCTCTCTTTGTCTTGTTTCCCTTAGGGTTGGCCTCCCTTGTTTGTGCTCAGTACCAACATCTACATATTTTTTACCTTTCCAAATATTTTTCTTTGGGGTAACCCATTCTTCCTATTCATTGCTGCCATCTTGTCCTACTAACCCTATTGCCAAGTAGTTTCCTACTTGGCCTCCATCTTCCAGATCATGGAAAAAGTCTATATTTGACTATGGATCTGGTACTCGTTGAGTGTGAATTTTAGGTGTTACTTCTTCCTATCTAATCCTTGAAACTGTGTCATCTTCATTGACTTCCTTTAGCAAAATGTCCCTTCCTTCCCCTTCCTTAAACATATTAGTCTATTTTTCTAAAGTGTAGACTATGTTAAATGAGGCCTTGTGACTGTCGTCAGATACTATATTCTCCTTTGGGACCCTTTTCCCTCACTATTGATGATATCCTCCTTTCTCTTCTCCTCCTCTCCTTCTTTTATAGCCTTCTGACTATCATCTAATCTTATAATTTCCTTTGGGACAACTTCACCTTCACTACTAGGGGTAGCCTCCTTTCCCTTCCCCTCCTCTCCTTTTCCTGTATTGTCAAGAATTTCCACATTATTCTCTATTTCCTTCTTGTTGCTCACTTGCTCTGCCTCTACATTCTGGGAATCCTCTTTCATCCCCCTTTACTTCACTTTGCATTGTGTCATTAGATGTCCCTTCCTCTTACATATTTGACAAAAAGTGGTAACATTCTCATAAGTAATTGGCTGAGTCCAAGTTCCATATTTAGAAATTAGCTCAATGGACATAGGGAGAGTCTTATTTATTTCAACATTAACATAGAGTCTAGCATACACACATCTAGACTTAGTTTTGGTTATATGATTTGAGGTGACATATTAACCAATAGAATTTGCAATGGCTGTGAAGATTTTTTCATCCCAAAATTCCAAAGGGAATCCTGGTAATCTTACCCAAGAAAGTGTTGTCTTATTGAGGTCTGAGTTAGGATCAAATCCTAGTTTCCTTGAGCATAAGGCTAGAGAATGTGGTCCAAACAGCTAGGGACCTCGAACAAGGGTAGCGATCATGTCCTCCCTATTCATAAATCTAAAAATGAATAGACTTCTAACCATGGCTATGATTGAAACAATACCTTTGACTTTCCACCTAGACATAATCCATCTTCTAAGAATTTTGGTATTAGGATGGAAAGAAAAAACCTTACCAACCAGCGTAAGGTCCATTGATGCCACTATTTCCTCCACCAGATCATCTAGGATACTCAACGCCTTGCCCTCTAAGAGAATAGGGAGGCTCGACATGCCTTTCATTAGACACATCTTTTCACCTATGAGTGATTTCTTCCATCCATTGGATGGACTATCCCCTAATATATTCTTGGATAGATCCCTAGAGGTACTGCTACCCGTAGTGACCTCCATTGGATCCGTGGTCCCACCTATCACACTCAAGGGGCCCAACTAGGCAGGAAAAAACTAGTTTCAAATATTGTCCACATGCTATGCTCCTCTACTTCTCTACTCCAAACCTTATTGTCACATGAATAAACCCAATCATGGTCATCATAGTTTACTCCTTTGAATTTTCATCATTTTCTAATTTCCTTTACTTTTTTAGGAGTGTGTGTTGTGAACAAAACTAGCACCAACTGTAATTCACTTTTTTCACATTTATTTTGAAGTTTTTTGAATGAAAATAAATATATTTTAAATGGATAAACATTATATTATTCACATCTAATAGACTTCAATAGTCATGTTTAATGTTAGGGTTTATTTTTTTGAAAATATGGACAAGCTAAATTTTGTATGTGATGGTTTTCATATCGTGTATGCCTAAAATCTTGGCTAAATAATGTGGGTTTTAATAGTAAAATCATGAGGAAAAGAATGCAAAATTAGAGTTTATATATTTGGATAAGGCATGGTTTGATGTATCTTTGAATATGAATGGTTAATATTCATGATTCAAGGTAGTTTATATTTAATTTCTATAAGAAAAGGACAATATGTTGGCATTGGAAGATTTAAATGTTGGGCATGTTCATAATTTTATGGTGTTATTAATTAGTGTATTGTTTAACACTAGATATGGACCTCTTTCTATCACTATTTATATACACACGAGAACTCACATGACTTCCCATATTGGTTATAAATTAAAATAGCATCAAGTTTTTAATACAAGAAATACATTTAATTTGATAAACAAAAATTAAATAATTAAAAATCCTTCTATAGGAGGTGAATAAATAAATAAAATGGATTTAATTTGGTAAAAAAACAAACCCAATGATTTTGATGAATGCACATCACTTAAGGCAACCATTAACACAACATGTGTCACTGCAAGAAAAACCACTAAGTTTATAGATTTTTTGTTTGCTAGATTTTGGGCTTGTGTTGCTTTGATGCACTTCATTTCAAAATTGACCCACTTTATTCTACCACAAATTTTTGATGCAAACTAGTACCAAATATTATTAAAAATGAGAATTCACCATAAAAAGTGTCACAATTTATAAAAATATACTCGTGTATCAATCAAGAAACAAATATTCTAATAGAAAAATTACCCATTTGGAAATTATTCTTGATAGATATGGCTTATACATCATGTAATTCAAGGGGTCAACCTTAGTAATAATAGTGTATATATTTTGAGCATGTAATTTGTAAGTTTCTGCATTGTAATCACAACCACCAAGCATAGTTTTTCCATCGAGTTGTAATATTTTTTATAATCATCACTTTGTGCAAGAAATATCCAAAAAAAATCTACATGACATAAATAAAAAATAATAATAACTAGTGTAAAATAAATGACATTGTAACAAGAGGGTCGACTAGATATTCCTTTATTGCATTAAAATAAATTAAACATTTGTCATCCCATTCAAACTTGGCATTCTTCCTTACTAATATTGAAAATGTTTGGGTCCTATCAACTAGATGAGCTTAAAATATTCTAATAGGTTCCATTTTCCTTTTTAAACTCCTTAGTTTCTTGAGGTTATTAGGAGGGACCTAAATAATTACTAGTACCTTATTTATATCCAATTTTATAACTCTCTTAGAAATAATGAAACCAAAAAAATTACACCAGGTGACACCAAAGACACACTTCTTAGGGTTTAATCATACTTGGTATTTTCTTAATCTTGTAAAAAAAATCACAAGTAATGCACATATTTTTTTTGACATTTTTGTAAGATAACTTCTACATAATATTATAAAAGTTTATGCATATTATCATAAAATATATGTGTCATAGCTCTTTGATAGGCGATTCCTGCATTCTTAAGTTCAAAAGGAATGACCCCATATATAAAAATTTGCCCCAAGATGTTGTAAATGTAGTTTTATGTTGGTCATTGGGATTAATCCATATTTTATTATAATGTAAAAATCCATCCATGAAAAAAAACATTTCATTCCCAATAATAGAATCAACAATTATATAAATATTTGGGAATAAAAATTAATCCTCATAACATGTCTTGTTGATATTTTTAAAATTATTTATATGACCCAATTCCTCAAACTGGTTTATCTAATTTCAAAGTGTTGTAAAACTAATCAATATATTAAATAGGTCCAATAAAACCAATGTCGAGTTGTCACAACCCTAATTTGAGACTTGCTTGATTGATGTTTAACTTACAATGAACTAAGTAAACTTATATTGAGTTCTATTATAATTTAGACTCAATATATATATATATATATATATATATATATATATATATATATATATATATATATATATATATATATATATATATAATAAAGTGGTGTGATATGTTTTTAATAATGTGATTAAAAAATTAGCATGCACAAGTAATGTCATTTACACGTGTTTATTTATTTTCATGGATTGTGTGAAATAATATGCATCTCATTTTGTGATATAATTATAGATTTAATATTATTGATATATAGCATTTAAACATGTATTAGTAATTTTCATGGGCTTATTTTGTGATATCAAATCCTAAGGAATATTTAAAGAGGAATGGAATATGGAAATGAGAGTAACAATAGATTACTACAGCTAGTCGAAGAACTCATTGTTCAAGAATGATGTATTGATGCATTCACCTTTTTAACATTTCATATGTGTTTATTAATGTGATGAAATAATTTATTATAAAAGATGATGTGGTTGATAGATAAATTATTATGTGATTTAAGTAGTCTCATATTAATAATTTAATTAATTAAATTATACATAAACTAGATGTTGATTTCATGAACAATCGTATTAGGTAGATCATTTTACAAACACATAAAAATAGCTATATTTTTAGATGCATGAAAAATTAATGATACATTATGGTATGATATACATGACATTAAGATAATATACTAGTGTAAAATATCCCTCATAGTAGAGAGAAGATTGGAGTTATGTAATGGGGAGATAAAGAGTCATCATCCATTGATGGTGTTTCAAGATTTATCTTAGCTAATTACCTTGGTTACGTTTACTTCCTTTGTTTTCATGTGTATTTTTATATAGTACCCATGGTGGTCAAATTGATTTAGCTCATATGTTCACTTGCCTTAAATTTATATATTTTTATTTTGTGTTCATTGTCTTTGCTTTTATTTCTGATTCGTGTTTCTTGTATAATCATTCATACCAGCCTGCGTCTCCCCTACCTAGATTTCTATCCCATGGCCTTTGGAATAAAAGAAGGGGTATGGTATTAATTATTATTGTTTATGAAAACTGTTAGGATTGATGGTATTGAACATGTAAAGAGGGGTGAAAATGGTGGTTTTAATGAGTCAGTTGGTCCTCTAAGGGATGATAAGATTTACAATCTTAAGGATGGTCTTTTTCCCATCGTAGGTGGGAGAAGGAACTTTTGGTGCATCAAAATATTTATTCAATGAAGTCCTATGATAAGAAGAAGTGGAAAAACAATCATAGGATGCCAAATTTATTTCTAGCTATGTCTATGAAGGAGAGCATGGAGTGCAAGAGTAGGATGAAGCCCAAATTGGTAAGTGTCATAGCCCTGATAATTATCTAACTTGTATTCTAAATGATTCCATGGAAAATGATTTATAACAAGAAGAAATCAGGTTAAAAAATGTTAGAGTATTTTTTGTATGTTTAAACAAGAATTCTCTCCCTTTTAAGAACTTCTTTTATAACTAGCTCAATTTTATTTGAGGTAAGAAGTTGGGTATCTACATTAGATTTTATCAAATGATTCAGAAAGGGATTTTAATGATTTTATTTTAAAACTCTAATATGTAGTGAAGGGCCATCAATAAACCCTTTGGAATGTAGGTTAGTCTATTTTTAGGGCATTCCTTTGGATCCCAGATATGGATTGTAATGACCTTATTTTTAAAACCACACCTAGATTGGTGGATATTAAAAACATTCCTTACTAGCTATGGAACTTTATACTTCAAGATTTGAAGTTCCTTGGGTAAGTCCTTAGAATTGAGGACACTAGGAGGTGGTTAGTTCATATAAATGCTAGGGTTCTGATTTCCTTAAAACCCTTGAATTTTTTCCCTAAGTACCTTAATTTCAAAATTAAATGGATATCCTATATTTATGCTATCAAGGGTTGGGTGGCTTGAATGCCTATTTTTTTGTAAAAAATATGGACTCTAATCCTTCATTTTTATTTTTTTAAATATTTTTTTCTTCTCCAATTTTTTTTGTGGATCCTAACCTTTTTTTTTATTTTTATGTAAACCTTTTGTAACCACCACATTTCAATTTTGATTTTACCTTTAACAAAAAAATTATTTAAAAAATTAAAAGTTGAATTCTTTGATATAGATTTGTTTCATATATTATCCTATCATTTCTTCTAACTTTGGTTTTTTGCAGAGAAGGAAGTGCTACCAAGAAAATTTTGTTTTAGTGATAAAAATAAATATATATTTCTCTCCAATTTTTTTCTATTTAGTAGTATTTAAAAACCAAATTCATTCATATTTATGTTCTCTATATAACTTTTTATTTTACTCCTTTTTTTAAATTAGAAATTTCAAAACATCTAATATTCTTAGAAGAGAGATTTTGTGTAGGTTTTTTATTTCTTTTTTTTTCCATCTTCGTGCCCTTCTATTTCCTTATTCTAGTTGAGCTTTCCTTCACACCTTCTAGCCACACAGCCTCCCTACAAAAATATCACCCCTCTGTATTTTTTTCATTTTTCTTCTTTATTTCCTCAGCCATATGGTCATCCATACAAGTTTGGATGACATTTGTACCAAGCCGTACAACCCTCTAACCTCAGTGTTGGGTTTACTTTTTTTCAAGCAATCACCCATCTTTCTCCATTGCTAGTAGGCATTCCTCCTTCTAGGGACACACTTATGGTATATTCAAACTCTTTCTTGCTTTTGGCATCATATTTGGAAATCAATTTGAATGATTCTAAAAAAATAGTGGTTGTAGGTATGTTTCTTTTAAAGCCACATTTTATCTTTCTATTTTGGGTGTCTCATTTTAGTTTCCTTCTCATTAATTTCAAAAACATATAATAGGATTTGATTTTTCTAAAATAAGGGCATATTGACTTGTTTTTTAATTCATTTAAGTTAAAAAATTCTTTGCTCTTTAAGTTGATTTCTTATTTATGACAGCCATTTCCTTTATTTTTAAAAAAATAAAATAAACTAAGTGAATTTTACTATTTAAATTATTTTTGAAACTTTCAAAAAAGGATCAATTTCCACTTATCATTTTTAAAAGAATTTTTCAAATTTTATTATAAAAAGTTTAAAATTAAAATAATTTTCTTTGTTAAAGTTAAAAAAAAAATCATAAGAGTGGAAATCTTTCATTTATGTTTTAAACTTAATTTTAAATTGTTTGGTCAAATTAATTTGTAAAACTTTTTTGCTTTAAAATTCATTTATCATTTTTTTTGGATATCCTTTTTTTACTAAGATATTCCTTTTACATTTTGAAAAGACATCCTTTGGTTTCTTGCCCCTCCTATGCCTTTTTTGCTTAAGTGATTTTTTTTGCCTATTCACTTTTCGATTCTTGGGTGAGATTTTATGGTACAATAACTTAATTGTTACCCAAATTTAAACTCACATCTATCAATTATCATTTATGGAAATTGTATATGTAATATACTTTTACTTTCAAATATTTGATATGTGTAGTAGATGGTACAGATCCTCAACTGGACACTAAGACTACTTTTGCTAAAATTTAAGAGAAATGGAAAGAAAAAAATGATGAGACCTTAGGATTGATTGGCATGGTCATGAACCCTAAGTTGAATATAAATATTGATGGTTGTTCTCTTACCTCAAATACTTGGTATAAACTTAAATTTGTTTATGATGTTATGAATGAATCTTGTAAAATTCAAATTCAAAATCAGTTGCCTAATTTAAAATACAATGATTTCAAATCTATGGATGATTACATTATTAAAGCTCATTATCTAATTTTTGGTTTAGACGTTAAACTTTTAGATTTTAATTTGATTCATATTATTATGAAAAAGTGTTTGCCTCAACCTTTTTAATAGTTTATTACTAATATTCATTCACAACTAGTGTTTCCTACTCTATTTGCTATGTTGATATTTGAGTTATTTTGTATTTTATTGTATCAAAAAGAAAATAATGTTGATTCAATTTGGTAGTATTAAAACTAATGAACATACTTTTTTTTCTAAACACCAACATAGGAATGATAAAAATCAAGTTAGGTCTAATAATACATATGATAAAAAAGATAAAAAACTTAACTCTAAAATTTAAAAAAAGTTAGTGTAATTATTGTGACAAAAACACTTATGATGAGAATCATTACTTTAAAAATAAACATGATATCAAAAATAGAAATCTTAAAGTCAAAGACAATGCTAGCACTAGTAACAATAAGACAAATAAAATAAGAGTCTAATACTAGAGATACTTTTACTTGTGCTTTGCATGCTTCTCTTGTTGAATGGATTATTGATTCTAGTGCTACTCAAAATATGACATCTAATGCTCAATTTTTTACTTCTTTAGAACCATAAAATTCTAACAGTCATTTAAGTCTTGCAAATCATTCTTCTTATAATGTTGAAGCTATAAGGAAATATTAAAATCCCTAATGGTGAATTACATGATTTCTTATTTTTTTCTAATTTGAAATTAAATTTATTTTTCATATCTCAATTATGTAAACATGACTATAAGGTATAATTTATTAATGATACTTGTTATGTTAAATCTACTAGGCAATACTTTCAAGTATTTGTAACTAATTTTTTAGACAATGATAATTTATTCAAATTTACAAGATTCTCTTATCTCTCATCTTCTCATGATTTGGTTGTTTTTAATGATGCTAAATTGTGGCATGAAATATTGGGGCATATAAATTACCAAAGTATTTCTCTTATGAACAAACTCAAAATGGTGCAAGGTTTGCTTAACATTTCTCCCACTACTTCTACTTGTAATGGTTGTATGGTTGATAAAATTCACAGAGAATAATTTCCTAAAATACACACTTGATAGGATACTAAAAATCTTCATTTAGTTCATAGTGATATTTTAGGCCCTATGCAAACTCCTATTAATGGTGCTAAGTATGAATTAACCTTTGTTGATGATTGCACTAGGAGAGTTTAGATTTATTTCTTGAAAACTAAAGATCAAGTTTTAGACACTTTTATTGACTTTCATGGCTTTGTTTAAAAAAAATCTCAATGTTCTTTATCCATATTATGTACTGATAATGGTACCAAATATGTTAATAATGATTTTATTACATATTTTAAGAAATATGGAATTAAGCATGAGAAAATTATTTCCTACACACCTAAGGAAAATGGTGTTATTTAACGTAAACATAGGACTACCACTAAAATGTCTAGGTTTATGTTACATGCTAAAAATATGCATTATAAATTTTAGACTAAAGCTATGTATTGTGTTTTTTATCTCATTAATAATACTCCCACTAAATTTGTTTTAAATATTACACCTGAAGAAGCTTGGAGTGGTAAAAAACCTAATTTAAAACATTTACATGTTTTTGGTTGTGATGCATTTATTCATATTCTAATTGAAAAGTATAATAAGTTATATTCTAAAGAAGATAATTTTATATTTTTTTGTTATTATGAATCATCTAAATCTTATAAGGTTTATTATCCTCAAACTAACAAAATCAAGATTAAAAAGGATGTCATTATTACTAAAAATGATGTAATTCATTGTACTTCCACTTCTAATTCTCTTGATATTATTTATACTTATTTTCATTTTGAATATTTTGATGATCATAATGATGGGTTTCATAATTAAGTTGTTCCTCCAATTCCTTCTCCTTCTTCTAGTCTTACTCAACTCAATACTATGCCTAAATGAGCCAAGACTACTATAAAAAATTTAGGAATTAATATTGATCTTAATGATACTCGTAGAACTAAACAATAATTTTAAAATTATGTTTAAGTCTAAACCTATGCATAATGATGATCCTCAAACTTTAAAACAAGCACAATGTCACCCTCATTAGAAAAAATCTATGCATGATGAATACAACTCTTTAATTTCTAATAACACTTGGGACTTAGTTCCTCTACCTAAAGGACATAGTTATGTAAGTTGTAAATGGTTGTTTAAAGCTAAGTTAAATTATAAAAATAAAATTGAAAAACATAAATCTAGATTAGTTTCTAGATGTTTTTTATAAAATTCAAGGAATTGAGTATAATGAAACATTTGCTCCTATTGCTAAAATCTCCATTATTAAAGTTATTTTAGCTTTAGCTTCTCACATGCGTTGGCATGTTTATCAAATGGATATTAAGAGTGATTTTTTAAATGGTGACTTACATGAATAAATTTACATGTCTCAACCTTTTTGTTTTATAAATCAAGGAAATGAACATCTTGTATGCAAGTTAAACAAAGTTATTTATGGTTTATGTTTTAACAATTTTGGGAATATTGGTGTATTATTATTAATTTAATTAAAGGATTTGAGTAGTAAAATCAATAAATATATAGACAATAATTAAGCTACTGATTTGTGTAAATTAATTACAATTCAAACTTTTCTAAAAATAGTAATAAGGAGAAGAAAATAAAACTTAGCTTGAAACTAATTGATCCAACTAGGATAAAAGCTAGAATTCACTATGCAAGACTGAGACACTATCAAAAACTAAGATCTAAAGTTTGTTTTATGATTAGATAGGAGCACTAGAACTAGATAGTAGTGGCACTAGTGCTTATGTATACATTTGTCACTATTATCCTAAGGATATGATCTTTTTGAGTTTTGTTCACTATGTCTATGTGACCCTGTCTATGAATTTTCATCATCTAGAAGTATTTATACTTCCCTATAGAGTAGATTATTTCTTCAAACCATATATTCCATTGTGATTTGACCAATTTTGAGTAAGAGAGGGAGGTTATTATATGTAAGATGGACTAGACATGCTTCACACCTCATGTGTAGATATGTTGTCTACATACCAATACTTTGAAGAGCGATTAAGCCATATGTAGTTCTCCCCACTTGATGTGTTTTGTGAAATTGTGTATATGAAGATGCATAATTCTAAACTAGATGTGTGTGAGGTGGCTATGGACTAGTGTAATGACTTGAATGAGCTTGTAAGTGTGTTAGCTAGCTATATGCAGAGAATAAGGAAGATTGCTTGAGTAGTCTTTCTTGTATTCTTTCTTGCTTAGTGATAATTACCAACTCTTTCCAAATGATATTTGATTGGAATTTTATAGGGACCTATTAGTCATGGGTTGAATGTAATCATGCTAAGATGACAAGGATAAGGATGGGGAACTAGAATAAATTAACCATTGGGGCCAAAAATGGACTTAGACAATAACACCCAAAGCAGACAGTAGTAGCACTAGTACTATAGTCTAAATGTGGTGCTATTGTCCTAATTAGATGAGACTTGGGGGGATTGATTTCTCTTAGAAAGATAAATTTGGGTGAGCTAGGACCAAGTCTAGAATGCTACAGATGACTAAGAACTAGTGAAAATAAGCCTAAGAGGGTCATGAAAGCAAGTAAGAGGGAACTATGGGTTGGGTGTCATTAGCCTCACTCAAGTTACTATTTTTTTCATTTTATATGACTAAATTTCCCCCCTTTTATTATAGTGATTCAACAAAGCAAAATACTAGGATAAATAAAAAATAAAAAGTGTACCTAGACTTACTTACAATGGTGAAGCTCATGAACCTGTGTGATTTTGGATGTGCATAGAGAAATCATGTTGTGAAGTATGAATCTTCAATAAAAAAAAATAGTAGATCAATTCTTACTAGATACGCTATATCTAAAATAAGAACATACAAAACTAGGTAAAAGAGAGAGGAAGTGAAAGGAATGCTTACACCTCATCAGGTATGTGAACCAATACAAAAAATATTATGATATTGAGTGATGATAGATTATGCTAAGTAATTCTAGATGTGTTTTACCAAGAGTAATATCACAAATAGAGCTAAATGCTGAATTCCCTAAGAGTGGCTCAATAATGTAAAGGTTGGTCCTTTAGATCCATCATCACCCACTAAATGAAGCTAAGTGGTCTTGAATGTGTTGATTGATGTTTGGATTGTGTTTATAATCCCTCTAACTATGTAGCTTAATAATATAAAGTCTAGTTAGTCCTTTGGCTCCATCATTACCCCATGAAGTGAATCTATGAATGGACATCGATATGAAATATATGTCATATGAGATGGCTCCTAAATTCCATGAATGTATTATGATTTGACGATGTTGGCATGGATAGCTAAATGTATTCTAGAAACTAAGCCATTCTTAGCCACTCCAAAAGATGAAGAGTAGACTTGTATGAAATCCACTCTAAACTGGTACACTAGGCTTATATGAAAGACACTCATGGAACTTAAGAATGTGGAAGTTAGTCTTGTATGAAATCCATTCCAAAATTATTCAAACCACTTGAATATGAAATAAGGCATGCAACTACTAAGAATACCTAGGTAATGTTGAACTCAAAAAGAAAAGAAAACAAATGTGTTGCATACATTGCCTCAAATCACTAGTATCTAAAACATGGATTTTAACCTAGAAGTTGTACCAATTACCCTATCTAAAACTGTAAATAAGATCCATCATTCAATGCATGGTGCCCCTTATATATGGATTTTTTGAGAAAAACTATACTAAAACTACTAATTTTGTTCTGGTTTGGTTATTTAAAACTATAGTTGACCTTACTTTTCTACCTACTTATTGAAAGTTTTTTTTTTGGTTTAGACAAGAGCAGCAAAAGTGGACACTAGTAGTACTGACACTATAGTCCAATTTGGGAATTGTTGTCATGGCCCAAATTTGGTAATTTTTTTGATATTCTCATTGTCTACATGATCTACTCTGACTATTTTTATGTTTGGTTGTTGTTTTAGGTGTTCTAAAAGCTAGATTCTTTATGATTAGGAGCTCTGATCTCTATGACCAAACCCCTATTTGTTTCCCCCTCTTTTTAGGGTAGAAAGGAAGACCTTGTAATGACTTTACTCAGAATAAAGGACACTTTAAGTGTGTTATACTATAAATATATATAATATAGTAATGATAATCGATAAGATGTCTCAAGATATAACATTATTTGTAATGAGAGATTATTACATCAACAAGGGTATTCTTAGATAGATATAACAATGTAATAGAATGTATAATTTACAAAATAGAAGTGGAAGTGTTAGTTGTCAGTTGTCAAGGAGGGATAGAGCATGTTGTCCATCATGATATCCAAGAAATCAAGATTATGCATGATGTGGATCATAACATTGTAAACAATGAGGAGAAAATAATAAAAAATCACACAACCAAATACTCAAGAAGTGTACAAGAGTGGCCAAGGGGCCAATCAAACAAGGTACATGGGCACATGTCACTGAAACTAAAAAGCAAGAATACAAGGTATGTTCAAATTCCACACACACATACAATTTAAACAAGCAAAATTCGTATGAAAGCCACAATCATACAAATGAGTATAGGTAAAGTTCATTTTAAAATGTCCTAAACCACACACATGAATAGAATAAAAATACATTGGCAAATGTCCTAAGTCACATAAAGGAGACAAATAGGAATTGAGAAATGCAAATAATCTAGCTACATTAAGTAAGAAAATAAAGCATGTAAGGAACTAGAAGTACAATCACATGTAACTAATCAAAGAACGAGGTAAAGTATGAAAGACATGTGAGGATAAGACTAGGTATATGTTAGGAAATACATGAGTTTTATATACTAGTGAATGTCAATAGAGTAATCTATATAAGCTAGTAGGTAATGTACACCAACATGATAACTAGATTGTGTGGTGTAGGAATGCCATAATTTGGATGGTGTAGTCATGTAGAATATGCCTCCAATGGGTATGTATATTGATGTGTGTCTCAATGTAGAATTAGGATTCCCACCTCAATGGGAAGAGTGAAGCAATCAAAGAACTGGATGTCAATGCACACACTCAAAAAAATCAAATGAAGAATGGTAATGTAGATAAATTAACAAATAATAAGCATAAAACAACAAATATAAGTCTAGCATGATAGTATAAATGTAAATCATGGATGTTGCATACAATGAAAATAGTTTTGGTATTTTTGAATTATATGCATGTTTTTGTATTTTGAAATTTTGTATTTTTTTTAATTTTTTGAAAGTTTTGAATCCTTTTGATATATTTGAGCTATGTAAAATAAAGCAATAAAAACTATGTACAAGTATTTGAAAAGGAACTATGTATAATAAATCATAATAAACTATGTGCATGTAAGATGGAAAATGATGATACTAACTGATGAGTCTCATTAGAGACTCCCTATCATGGTGTCTTGTATCATGGAAAGGAATCATGCATGATCATGAAGCACAATAGAAATGTTGAGACTATGGCTCTAAAAGATGTATATGTTGTAAATTATTTAAAATATCTAAATTAAAAACTAAGTGTGGGGACCCCTTATAACTCTGAGAAGTGGATGCAACTATAGTGATCTTAGGGACCCATCTTATAGTAGGAGAAACTCTCTAAACACATGCTATGTGAGTATATGCATGAGATATCAATGATATTGCCTTGAGTATAAACACTATATCTAGAAGTTGTATAGAATATTGAAGCTATGAAAGTATATAAACTCTATGTGCTAGAGATGGATGCCTCAACAATGTCTAAACTAGAACTAAAGGAAGAACTAGAACAAGTAGAACAACTAAAACTGGTGACTATATTGTAGAATATGGCTATAAAGTGGGGAGTGGTAACTCATATCACTAGTGAAAAAAAAATATGATTAAAAAAACTATATATAAATGACCAAACTTGATCACATGACCATTATTAGTTTATTACCAGACATTTATAACGTGACCAAATTGACGACTAAACCATTTTTAGTCATTTATTGGTTGTTTTGATTGATCAAATTCATAGTATATTTAGTCATTCATTTAATCATTGATTATTGTAATATTGTCACTTATTTAATCATTTTTTATTAACTAATATATTTAGTCATTTATTGTTGTCAACTGATCACTTATTTAGTCATTAATTTTAATCATCATTTTGATCAATTTGGTAGTATATTTAGTCATTTTTATTCACTGATTTCACTAGTCATCATTATGTCCTGATCACATTTTTTATGAGTATTTCAAAACAATAATATAATGAGATCACACAAGGAAATATATGATTTAAAAACTACTAAAAACTACAATATAATAATATATCAAAGAAAATCAATATCACACGAGGTAGCCTCAATCCTATAAGGCATGTTCTCACAAAAAAAATCCTAGCAAGCTCTTTCACATGTGCAATCATTATAGGATTAGCCTGAATTTTACTAAAGATTGGGTATGGGCTTTGAAAGCTTCCATATTTTTTTATTTAATTTTTTGTTAAATACCCTTAGTGGTGGTTCACTTTGTTCAGGGTCCCTTTTCAACCATGCAATAATTTAGTGAAGCTTTCAATCATGGGAGGCAAAAAATTTAGAACTGAGCCATTATCATGTGATGAAACTAAAGCAGATGTTATGCTCTAGAGTATATGTTATGAAGGTGGAATTTTTCATTTTATTTAATGTCTAAATGGATATGATGAGAAAATCTCCATTCAATTTTCTTTGAGTTGGGATAGTGGCCATAAAGTTTAGGTTGGAGGTATAGAGTTTATTGTTAGTGAGGAGTTGATTGATAAGGCCATAGGTTTATGCTACAAGGGCAAAAGATTGAAAAGACTCTCCAAATTTCAAGACCAAGAGGGGTTAAAAAAATTCTTCATTGAAGGAGAATCATTGTGAAGTTTTAGGGAGGTTTTGATAGAGAGAGCTTACGTAACCCTTGAGATAAGGTATGCTTCACCATCATGAATTATTTTACCCTTGAAGGTCATTTTAAGTGTTTTTGTCATTACCATTTCACTCTTTTGAATCACTTTTGTTAGAAGTTGTTAGTTATCTTCCCATTTTTCCTCCTATCATCCTTGGAGACATCTGTTAAGTCTATCAAAAAATCCCTAAGAAAACCCATCAACCTATACCATTCTACTCCACCAAGGTCTTATCTTTAGGATTTATCACTTTCACCTTATGTTATGTACATATAAGACTTTAAAAGTGTAGGTGTTAGATAGTTCCCATGATAACAACCTAGATGAATATCACATTCCCCTAAGGGTGGGTCCTTATGGTTCCCTACCCTTTTATAAGAACCTTGTTCCCCCCTCTTCAAACCTATCCTCTAAGTTTGAAATATTTTCCCCTCTCTGATTAGGATCTAGTTTTCCCTCCCTAATAGCTATGAGTTCTAGATCCCTTAACCCTTCTCACTCTCTGACTATCAAAAATCTATGGGAGCTAAAAATAACCTTTCCTTTTTTAGCAATAAAAAGAAGAAATTGATTGTTCAGATCAATTCTGAGAAGATCACTAAAGGAAAGAGTAATAACAAGAAAACGGTGGGGGTGGAGCCTCAAAATTTGGCTAGTGATAAAGAGCACTCAGAGGCCCAGGTGCAAGGTGAGGAGGCTCTAGAGGAAGGGTCCAATTTTAAATTTTAGAGCTATGCAAAAATAAAGATGATTATCAGGAGATCTAGGAGACTTATAGGGGGAAATTTTTATTGGTAAAGACTGTGGATGATCCCTCTACCTCAGATCTAGGGGAGGAAGCATGTAAATTAAAATATAAACCCAATCCTAATCAAAAATTGGAAAAGGATGAAACCAAATATTTTGAGGAGCCAAATCAATCCACTTATGATTTTGACAAAGAGGATTTCATAAATACTAGTGAAGAGAAGAGCTAGATTGAAAGGGAGTTGAAGGAAGTGAAGAAGGTTTTGTGCTCCATTCAGAATAACATGAAGGTGTTAATCACTATTTGCTTGAATTTTTTATACTATGTGGCTTCTTCCCTGTTGAATCTACAAGACTTCCTAGAAGAAGATAAATATATAAAAATAAAAATTTCTAGCATGGAGGATGTTCTCAAGTTCATTAAAAAAAATTGGAAAGATTTGATAAAAAACTAGTGTTTTTATTATGGTTAATCCCTAGTCTATTTGTTGTTTCCTATTTTACTTTTATTTGTCTTCTAATTTTTCAATTTTTAGTGGCCTTTGGCCTATTTTTCTTCCCCTTGGGCTTTCTATACTTGGGTTTTACACCATCTTTGCAGACTCATAATGTCAAAAACATATAATTGATGTAATTGTAAATACTCACTTATTAAAAGAAGATTTTAGAAAACCTTCAATGTGGATTACAAATGATGATTATAGACACCCATTACACTATTTTACTTATTACATTCTATAGTTGAGCGTATCTTTTCAACTTCTATTGGATTCATAAGTAGTAGTAGCAGTACATATATTTTAAATGTATCTATCTAAAAAATGTAGAGAGATGTCAAATTTTAGACTCTTATTTTAGGTTTGTCACATGCCATACTAACTAAGAATCCCATTAACTTCTTCATTAATTTATAGCTGATAATAGTATGAAAAAATTTAAGTCATAATATTAAATACAAGAAAGGTAATTCCAATTAGGCTGTAGATTGCTTACGTCACATCCAATTAAGTAATAAGAGTACCTTAATATTAGGCACAAGAAAAGTACCTCCAATTATGATAGAAACTAATTATGTCACCTATAATTATAACACTAATAATAGTCCTAGATTCATGTGGCCATGAGACTTTTAAATGGCCCATGTTGTATGGCATTGATACTTAATTTTATTCATAGACCACATAAAATGCATAAATATTATTCTTATTAATATGTAAAGCATGACTATGATGAATCCATGAATACTTCTCTTGAATCAACATTTAAAATATTAGGGAATATAAATTACTCTAATTTAAAACTCAGGATAAATTAATAAATGTTTGGGTATTAGATACAGGTGCCACCAAAAATATGACATAATGATGAGACTTTAAAACATATGACATAAAACATAGAAAAACATAATCAATCATTCATTTACACATAATTAAATAGTTATTAAGGAGGTAAATTACTAAAATTTTATTGAGAAAAGGTCTTCTTACAGTAGATATAAGACATAAATATGTGTCTTTACTTTTAAAATTGTGTTAATACAAAGTGTGTTTCTTAGTGCTATGACTGAGAAAAATGAGTTACAGTGCCTTTTTTTGCTTATAAAACTCCAAAAAAGACAAAAAATACTAATAATATCCATAAATAACACATTCCAACTATTTCAGAAATTAATGGGCCAAGTTGTCTAATAGCTAGTACATGATAAACATCAAATATGTCATTTTTTTCAAATATTTTAGTGGCCACTATGTGAAGGTCCCTTCTTTCTCTTTCAGATAAATAGCTCCATCTATTTTATATTCATATGCAAGGGGTATGTTACTTGTGACCTTTAAAATATTTACATTTACATATCCTGTACAATAGATAGTGAGTGAATCTACCCAATGCCCACAACAACACCATCTAATGGATCCAACACCTAGACTTTATCCCCTAGGAGTTTATCAATAAATGTCTTCCAAAAAAAAAAAAAAAACACATTATATTGAGATATAAAACACACATTATATTATAAAAATGGTGCAGGGTAACGGTCACATATAGAGTTGCAAAGGAAATTTGAATTGATTATCGGTTCTTCAGGAAGAAAATAATGACCTAAGGAAAGGGGATTAAAAAGGTGTTGATGGAAATTTAGGATATGACAGAGTTGAAAAGAGTCAAAGGGAGAATATTTTGGTTGTCAATTCTCTTTTGAATACTGGAGGTGGTTATGCATGAAGATAGGATGAAGATTGCTCTTCTCAATGATATAATTGACTTTGTTTCAATACTATCCCAATATCAAAAGACATTCTACTTATCATTGTAGATGGTTGATAAGTACCATGATTCTAAGCTGTGAACCCTAGAAGGAATGGAACAGGAGATTGTTCCAATATAAGGAAATGAGTCTCAAATTCCTCCAAAACAAGATTGAAGCAAGTATTGTCAAAATAGTTAAAAACTAATTAAACTCTATTAAGTTAAAATAACATTTTAAGCATGACTAATGACAAAACATTGGGACAAATAACTAATAACTATTATATTACCTCAACTAATTCAACATAACTATGATGATTGTGTTGCACATTCTTATCTAGTTCATCATGATCACTATCAATATTGGTAGATCTATTGACATCATGAAGGCACTTTTTTTTCGTATTTCTTTGATTAAATTTCTCTACATGTGGTTTAATTATCATGCAAAAAAATATAGAAAACATTCAATAGTCAAGTAAAGAATGTAAACTATAAATTTGTCCAAAAGAACATTTTTTGGATCACTCCAATAATAAAGAAACTGGGTTGGATTCTCCTACGCTCATATTTCAATAATATACATATTAAGAGGCATTTGTATACAAAATTTACAAACAAGAAGAAAATAGATCAATAAATCTTCTTACCTTAGTTGAATCTATGGATTTATGCTCATTCCATGTAGAAATTATACAGTTAATAGAGGTAACCAATTATGAAACTTGTTGAATAAGACTAAATATGCAAATCATTACCTATTGGTACCCTTCATTTGATTCGACATGATCTAAATATGCACCTACTAGGAATTTAACATATGGTTATGAAATATATTAATGAATTAGATTTCCACTTCATCCCACTCTTAGATTTACTAGGTCGATCTAGTGCTGCCATATATTTGATAATATCTTCTACACTAGTTTCTCTATTACTATTTTCCACTTTAAATACAATATCAATTTAAAAATATAGTCAATTCAATAAAAAATCTAAATAAATAATACAATGTAAATTGAACAAAAAATCCATACACTTACTATAAATTTGTCCATTTTGGCCTACAACCCACTTCGATCAAATGTATATCTAACCCTCACATTATCTCTTACTCTCTTGCCTCTATTACTCTTTCCCAAATATTACTTGAAATGCATACTTTATTTCAATGCCTACCACTATTTGGTAGATAGAGTGGAGTCTAACCTCTTTTTTCCCTCCATGATTGTTTTTTTGCAAATATATCTAAAATTGTTCATCAAAAATTTCATCTTTTGCTTGTAATATTTTCTAGAGATTTGTCCAGTAGTAGTCTCAAAAGCATTTTTCATTTTTTTTATAACATTTTCCATATTTTGTGTATCTTTCTCTGTAAAACTTGATTTTCAAATATCTAAATGGGCCCTACAACTTACACCCAACTCGAAGGCCCACTTTGCAACATTTGGCCCAATGGGCTCACCATCTCTCGATACCTCAACCAAAAATGGCTTCTTGCCTTCTAATTTTATTTATTTTTCATTCCTCTCTATTGATATGTAAAAATTTTGACTCAATAATTATATTTTGACAAAATCATACACATATTCTATTAAACTACTACTAGTATTTCTGGTTGATCCACTAATTCCATCAAAAGTTCTAGATGCAACAGGTGCACTCTAAGGCACAACAGATACAAGTGATCTCTCTTCATGACTTTCATTAACTGAAACTTCATGCTCCTTGGCCACATTAAATGTGACATGAGTAGGTAGATAATTACCATTCTTTGTATATTTCACTTTAAACACATCCTTTAATATAATCTACAAACCTATTATTCCTTTGCTCTAATTTTTTCAATAATCTCTCTTAGACTTTATGCTAAGAGATAATCATGAGGTTAGACATCACCATGTGCTATTTCAAGCTGCACATCACCATGTGTTGTATCAGGCTACAAATTTCCATATGCTACATCAGGTTGCACATCATCACAACCATTGTTTTCACCAACTACATTTATTGAATCACAAATAAGTTGTCTTCTATGAGATGGTGACACTATATCTTTTATTTATTTTTATTTTTTCTCCACATTTTTTTCACTCCTTTTTTCACCTATAAAATAAAATATCATATTATGTCTTATATACATAAATTTCTTGCCTATAAAATTTTATTAAACACTATTAGACAAATAATATACTACTTAGTAGATTTACAACTTGCCTATTTGTCAAACCAAGACATGATAAATATTCATTATTCTTGGCCACTTTTTCTCTACAAAAGTACTCATAATCCATCAATGAAATTTTAGCATTATGATCACTATCATCGACTAATTGCATTACAGTTCTTTTCTTCATTTTCTAAAGTCCAAATAAATAATAATTTATAAATCAAAAACTTGAATCAATAAAACTTTATTGAGTTCATAAATTAAAATGAAAACTTAAAATAGAATTCAATTTATAGATTAAAAAGAATCTATAGTCAAAAACCAAGAAGATGTTTACAATTACAGGTATCAGATTATCAATATGACTATCCCTTATTTCAACTGGATATCAACACTTATGACTCCTGATCACTCCTATCTGCATTTATTTGATTTTATTTTTCATCCTCATCTGTGAAAGGAAATAAATTCTCTCTACCAATCTCTTCATTGTTAATCAAAATCTATTCTTCAAAAACTTTGTCGTCATCTTCATCCACTTCTTTGAATGTTTCTTGTAAATTAACATATTGCCCATTAGGAATTATATCGATAAATTCCATGAGTTTTAATTTGGAATGAGACTCTATTTGAATGACATATGACCATCTTGGGATTTTTACATAATCAATTATAAATTATTTGTTCATTTGAAGAGGCGAAACATACAACTCATCTGTCTCTGATAAAAATTGTCATGTATTTATGTATACAAATCCATACTCATCAAATTGTACTATGGATGGTTGGATCCACTTACATTTTAATAATATAGGACTATTTTCAAAAAAATCCACTTGAATAATTTCTTGGATGAATCCAACATAAAATTTCTTATCATTTTTGTGAAGAAATTCAGCACTAACAACACAATCATAATTTTTCTTTCCTTTGTCTTTTTCTTCCACTCTTGAATGACTACCATAGGCCCACATTCCAATAAAACACATAGCCCATAAATGTGGAGATTGTGAAAGATAACTTTCCTCCCTTGCTATATCTTGACCTTCTTCTTTTACATCACTGACTGCATTAGTAATCCATTTTTCAAATTTTAAAAAAGAATTGCCTCTAATCAAATCATGACATCTACGCTTTTGAGTTTGATGTTACATCCAAGCTTGATTATCTTCTTCATATTTTTTACATATAATATTAATGTACAAATAGTAATATTAATAATATAAATGTGTAAATGCAATTGACTAAATAAATTATATTGTAATTTTTTTTGCCTACGCCACTTATCAAATGAACATTTATTTTGAAGAATATAGGAATGTATCATACTTATTTCTTGATGTGATAGCTTAAAGTGACATCCATTACCTTCTAATAATTCACCTACAAATATCTCATCTTCATCATCATCCCATACACTTTGATTGAAAATTTTAAAATCCTTCATATATTCTATACAAAATCCCATGGCCTCTTGCATTGAATATCCCTCAGACATGTTGCCTTTTAGTTTTACCCTAGTATGAACAAATGTTTTGAAAACCTTCATATATCATTCTATAGGATACATCCATCTCATTATTACTATGCCACAATGATCTAGTTCATATTATAGATATATCAAAAGATGCATAGAAATGTTAAATATGTTGGTGGAAATTACTGTTCCAATAGACAAAGGACTTCAATAACCTCCTCCCTCAAACTATCAAAGTTTAAGGGATCTAATACATGTAAACTCATTCTCTTTAATATTAAGCCCAACCTTATAATTTCTAATCTTGGCCCCTTTACCAAACTTGATATATTTACCATAATTGGTAAAATATACTTGATTATGACATGATATTCATGGGCATTGAGGCATCTTAAGCCATTAATGTTAGTTTCGATTATAATACTACTACTTACATATCCAATGGGAAAGTGATTCTGATACATCAACTATAAGAATTGTGCACATTATTCCTTTATCCAAACATAAGGAGCACTAGGTTTTGTATATTTTTCATCATCACATATTTCAACCAAAAGATTTTGATGAATATTTATTGGTAAAAAGTCTTCACATGATGAAATAGTATCAAAAGCACCAAAAAGAGTTTTTGTAATAGCATAGGCTATATTTTTCTTAGTATGCATAAAGTCAATAGTATGCCTAATGGTTATATCCTTAAAGTATGGTAACTTATAGAATATGCACAACCATTTTACACCACTTTCATTACATGGTTCATATATACTACCAGCAATCCCATCATTTTCAATAAATGACATTATTTTTTTTTCCATTCTCAAAAATGTAATCACCCATTATTAGCAATGTTACTTCATGATTCTCTTCTTGACCATTGAAAAATGTTTTTTGTCGATGATATGGATGATACATTTTAAGGTAATCATGATGTCCATAATAAATACACTTATGCAAACTTCTTGAGTGCCTTACAAAATCCTTAAAGTTGCAACCAGGACATCCATGGTATCCATGAATATTGAGAGCAAAAAATGTGCCTAAAGAAATATATATACAACTTACAAATATAATCATATTTCAAACACTCGTAACATAATAATAATAATAATAATAATAATAATAATAATAATAATAATAATAATATTGTATGGATGATACATGTTAAGGTAATCATGATGTCCATAATAAATACACTTATACAAACTTCTTGAGTGCCTTACAAAATCGTTAAAGTTGCAAGCAGGACATCCATGGTATCCATGAATATTGAGAGCAAAAAATGTGCCTAAAGAAATATATATACAACTTACAAATATAATCATATTTCAAATACTCGTAACATAATAATAATAATAATAATAATAATAATAATAATAATAATAATAATAATGTATGGATGATACATTTTAAGGTAATCATGATGTCCATAATAAATACACTTATGCAAACTTCTTGAGTGCCTTACAAAATCCTTAAAGTTGCAAGCAGGACATCCATGGTATCCATGAATATTGAGAGCAAAAAATGTGCCTAAAGAAATATATATACAACTTACAAATATAATCATATTTCAAACACTCGTAACATAATAATAATAATAATAATAATAATAATAATAATAATAATAATAATAATAATAATAATAATAATAATATTATTATTATTATTAAAAAGTGAGAACTTTTCAATACAAACACAATAACATCTTCCATCATGACTAAAGTGCCGTAAATTTACAAAACAAATAAAATGTCGTAAATTTACTTGATCCAATCAATGATCCCTCGAAACAATCCATCAAAACAATACATGAATAATTTTCAAGCCAAGATGTGGTAGTATGTAGGAAGATCATGAATCGTAAACAATAAGTAAGCTCTTAAAGTGAATTTGATTGAATGACCATCCCTTAAAGATTGAATTGCTTCAATTCCTTTCCATAATTCCATTAGCTCATCATTTAATGGTTCTAGATAAGCATCGATTGTATCTAAAGTCAAAAACTTTCTTTGTATAATCAATAGCATTAATAAAATTGGTTTAGTTGCTAACCATGGAGGAAAGTTATAATTTATTAAAAAACACTGGCCAAGTTGACCATTTAGTAATTTGATTTGAGAATGGATTCACCCCATCTAGAGCCAAACCCAACCCTATATTATGAGGATCTTGAGAAAAATCAAGCCATCTATATTAGCATATTATTGTGTTACCTTAAGATATTTGCTAAGGTATATTTCATATGCTTATGGTTATAATGGTTTTAACAACTTAGGTAGGTATGTTTCATGGGCTTAGGTATTTTATGCTACTCAATGATTATGGTTTCTCTCACCCCCTATTTTATGAGGTGGATATTTTTGCTTGTTTAATAGGCATCTCATGTATTTTTTTATACATTTTTTAATTCTATTTATCAATATTTTTTGTTGAATCTAATTTGGTAATTAGAGCTTGTCATTTAGAAAGCTTGGGAGGAAGCCTATGAAGTAAGAGAGGATGATCTTGTCAGGGAGAAACATGAAGTACATAGTGGAGAACCATGAAAGGAAGAAATTTATCTTTTTCGATGTAACAAACCATTTAACTTAGAGGAAAATCCTCAAAAAATTCATTTGAGCACTATTTTTTAATGATTCTTATTTTTGTAAACTTCTCTAGCTTGGAATTCATCTGCTAGAATAGACAGAATTAAATTATATCGAGTATTTTGTCTAGAAACTAAATTTGACATTTTTTGGTTGGTCATTTTCATATGGTTTGTGGAAGAGACCATATTTTCATTCACACACTATTTTTGGTGAGTGAGGGGTCTAAAATTTTCTATTTTCTGAGAGAAAATGATAGGAACTGATGGAATTCAATTTGGCTAACTATTTCTCCTGGAATCTACATTTGAAGTTTTGTAGGTAGGCCAATTTTTTGATTAGCTAAAAATTTTATGAAAATTTTAATCTAAAGTTTTATTATTTCAATTAATTTTAATTTTTTAATTGAAATAATTCAAAACTTTAGCTTATAAGGTTTATTGGGGACCTACTATGACTAATTATCTCAGAAAAGTACTATAAGGTGAAAATTCACCATTTTCTAGGTTTTTGATCTAGATGTTGATGGAGAAGGAATTTTTTTAATTGGAGTTGTATATAACCTAATTTAATTGTTTTTATCTAATTTTTAGTGTTTTTAAAGACAAAAAAATTAAAATTTATCAAACGGTGTGGTGTTCTTTGCTAAAAACTAGAGGTGTTGACCAGTTTATGATTTGAATCAGTGGTTAGGAGGAATTTATGTAAAGTCATTATAGTTTTTCTAGTATTTGAAATTTTTGGAAAAAATAGGTCAAAATGGCTAGTTTACAACACCTCTTGTTGCTAGATTCACAAAAATTGATAGGCAAATAATTTAGTTTGTGGAGTCACAAGGTTTTAACAATATGTGAATATCAGAACCTTGATCAAATAGTTCTTGATAAATAGTAAATAGTAAAGGCCTGCCATTGGTTATGATGACTATGATAAATGTCATCACGAAGCTCTTATGTTTTTAAAATTATCAGTAGCAAATAATCTAATCTTAGAGGTTAGAAACATGACCATTGCATCAATTTTATGGATTAGTCTTACTTATAAATACTAGGCTTTTAAAGTTAGCAGGGTATTGTATTTGAATAATTTATTATTTTCTACTAAGATGCATGAAGGTGGCTCCATTTCTAAGTTTTTGTTTTAGATCAAGGATATTAGTGATCAATTGAAGGTTGTGTAAAAGCATGTTAATGAACAAGATTTCATTGATTTGGTTATGAAGAATCTTCTACCTTCATTTGAGTCATTTTTGGAGTCTTTGCACATGATTTTTGAGACATAGAATTTGGAATTTGAAAATTTGTCCACATTGCTCTTGCAAGAGGAGAGATGATAAGAGCAAATAGTGTTGTCTACATCTACTTCTATAGACAGTGCATTCTTCATCAAAGGAAAGGGTAAGCAATTTGGTAAAATTATTAGTTATCTGATAGAAACTTCACAAGTAAGTGGTTCTAATAAGATATCTAAATGGAAATGTTTTTACTATAAGCAACCTAGTCACCTTAAGAAAGATTACAAGAAAAGACAACAAGATATGGATAACCATAGAAAGAAAGCTCATCATGTGAATGTAGTTGAAGGTAAAGGTGAGAAATCATCTCCTAATTTTGATTTCATGGCTTCCAATGGTAATTTTATGGTATATTGAGCTTGGTAGTTTTACTCAAGGGCATCACACCATTATACATTCCCTAAGGACTGGTATGTGGATTTTATTGAAAATGATAGTAATAATGAATTTGTATCTTTGAGAGATGGTGGGACCCATTTTGTGAAAGGATATGGTAATGTTTAGATCAATTTTAATTTTGTAGTTTGGTATACATTTAAGAATGTTAAGTGTGTACTTGATATGAACAAAAAATTTATTTCCATTAGTGAAATTACTTCAAAATCTAATTTTGTTGTAAAGTTTCAAGGACAACAATGTTTAGTCACTACCAAAGATAATAAGATTATTCTTGTTGAGATTGGTGAGAAAGGCTTGTATAATCTTGTAAATCCAAAAAGAGTAAAGGAAAGTGCACTTATAGTGGTTGATAGTATAAGTTCACTCTAGCATGAAAGGTATGGGAATTTGAATTTCTGGTATTTAACTACATTGAGCAATACTAAGATGGTTAAGGGGATTCCTTCCATTCAGGATAGTCATCATGTATGTATTAGATGTCAGTTGGGGAAGCAAGTTAGACATTAATTCAATGTTGGTAAAGATTTAAGTTCTAATGGAGTATTAGATATAGTACATATGGATTTGCATGGTCTAATGTAGACACTTACCCCTTTTGGATTCCATTATTTTTTTTGTTGGTCGATGATTTCTCTAGGAAAAAGTGGGTATACTTTTTAGTGAAGAAATATGATTGTTTTTCTAATTTCCTTACTTGAAAAGCTATGGTTGAAAAATAGGTAAGAATATTAGTGAAATCTCTTAAAATGGATAATGGGGGTGAGTTCATCTCAAAATAGTTTAAGAAGTTTTGTGCCACTAAAGGCATACACAGATAGTATACTACCCCATACACTGTAGCAAAATGGAGTTGTGGAAAGGAAAAATAGGATGGTGATTGACATGGCTTGATATATGGTCCAAAGCAAAAATATCTCATATAGATATTAGGTAGAAGCAGTGAATATAGTGGTGTACATTCTCAATAGAAGTCCTACAAAAGCATTGGATAATATAACTCTAGAGGAGGCTTGCTTAGGTCAAACTCTAGATGTAAGTCCTTTCCAAATTTTTAGTTTTGTATCTTTTATAGTTATTCCTAATCCAAAGAGAAGTAACTTGGATGAAAAAAGAAAATCATGCATGTTTGTTGAGTTAAATGAGCAATCAAAGGCTTATAGATTACTCGATGTTTCTACTAAAAACATTATCATACATAAAGATGTCATAGTAAATGAAAAAAATTCATGCTTCATATAAAATGGTATAGTTTTATATATTGAGTCACTATTTTCTTCTAATGATTCTATTATAAGTTGTGGTGTGAAAGTTGAGCAAGATTCTAGTTCATCAGTGGAATCACATTCCAGAGAGCGAATTGATACAAGTCATTATGAGGTTCCAATAGAAAAAATGAAGAAGACAAAGTGGTATTCTACCAATATTGAAGCACTAAAGGAGGTGTACTTACCATAGGGTATGGAAGGAATAAGATTGAGATCAAGAAAGTAGTTTGGTAATAGAGGTGAGCATGACAATTTTGCTCTAACAACTATTGTTTCACATGTTTTTTAGCCTAATTCATTTTTAGAGGACAAAGGAAAGAATGAATGGGAATTACCCATGCAATTATAATATGATTCCTTGATGAAAAACAAGACTTGGGATCTCATGGAGCTACCACCAAGAAAGAAATACATTGGTTGTAAATGGATTTACAAGGTAAAATGCAAAGCAGATGGTTCCTTGGACAAACACAAACCCAGACTTGTTGAAAAAGGTTATACACAATAGGAAGGGGTTTATTATGAGGAGACTTTTTATGTAACTACAAATATGGTAGCTTTTCATTTGATTATTGTTATTGCTACCCATTTTGGATGGTAAGTTCACCAAATGGATGTTAAGATTGCTTTCCTAAATGGAGATCTGGAGGAGGAAGTCTACATGGTTCAGTCATAAGTTTTCTAAGTTATTGGTAAGGAACATATTTTTTATAGGTTGATCAAGTCCTTTTATGGGATTAAACAAGATCCTTTAGCTTGGTATATGAAGATAGATACATACCTTAGGGAGTCTGGTTTCAAAATGTGTAACTTTGAACCAACTCTCTATGTAAACATGTATGGTGATGACATCTTGATTCTCATTATATATGTTGATGATATAGCCATCACTATGAGTAGTGATAGTCTCATTCAATAGATGAAGTCTGATATTTGTTTTAATTTTGTCATGATAGACGTAGGAGTACTAAAATACTATTTAGGTGTTAAGTTTTGGAAAAGTGATTATGTTGTATTCATGTCATAGAGTAAGTATGCCAAATCATTACTAGAAAGGTTTAGAATGATGGATTTTAATCTAACTCACACATATATGGAAGTTAGAGATAAAATTTCAATTGACATTGATTCACCTCTAGTCAATGAAATAGTGTATCGATAGCTAGTGGGTAGTCTCATTTACCTCACTACCACTAGATCAGATATTTGTTTTGCATTGATTTTTCTATCTTGCTTCATGTCTAAACCATAGGAAGTACATTATTTATATATAAAAGTGGTATTAATAAATTTAAAAGCTACTCTTGAATTTGGCATACTATATAATAAGTCTATATAATTTGAGCTTTCAATATATTTTGACTTTGATTAGGAAGGATTAATAGATTTAAGAAAATCTACAATAGGCTATGTATTCACTCTTGGTTCAGGAGTTTTATCATGTTAGAGAAAACTAAAAACTATAGTGTAATTATTTTTGATAAAATCAAAGTATAAAGATGTGGTCAATACAAGTTTTGAAACTATATGGATAAAAAAAATCTTAGAGGATCTTTAGTTTGAGTCATCAAGGCCTGCTCTAATTTTCTGTGACAATTAGAGTGTTCTGAAGATGGTGAAGAATCCAGTATTCCATACCAAGACCAAACACATTGAGGTTAACCATCAGTACATCTAAAATTTGGTTACAAATGAAGACATTAGTCTCTTCTATTACCCCACTATAGAGCGACCAACTAATATAATGACCAAACAGCTTGGTTCAAACAAGTTCATAAAATTCAAGGACAAACTTGGTCTTGTTTCTAGTTTAGTCATTAAGGGAGGGTATTAGCATATTATTGTGTTACCTAAGGCTATTTATTAAGGTATATTTCATATGTTTATGGTTATAGTTGTTTTAACCACTTAGGTAGTTAGGTTTCATGGGCTTAGCTATTTTATGTTACCTGATGATTATGGTTGTTCCCACCCCCTATTTTCTTAGATGGCTCTTTTTGCCTATCTAATAGGCCTCTCATGTATTATTTTGTATATTTCTTAATTAAATGTATCAATATCTTTGATAAATATAATATTTTTTTAATCAAATTCTATCCATGTTTTAGAATCAGGCACATGTCATTATTTTTCATTAGTGCTCTTATTTTGGGGATGCCATTGTATAAATTTAGCAATGTCTCTACACCTATACATTCAGACTAATCATGGGATTATCAAAAAGTGGTGAATAACCATTATTAAAACCACAAATAATTTTAACCCTTGTCTATACCTCGCTTCATGACATTTTTAACATTCACTCTCACTTGCAATATTATTGTGAAATAATACACAGCCATTCACACGTGTGGATGTTTTAATAACCTGAGCCTAGCTTAGTGATTTTATTTTTACATTAACTTTTTTTATTGGCAATGTGGAGGTAGGTGGTAACAATGAACTTAATAATGCCAATAATTGATCTACACTCTCATTTGTCTAATCAAACACCATTTACAAGTTAAGAATTTGAAGGATTATTATCAAATGACTTGACTTGTAATTAACATACACGAGATTTAAATCATCCTCCATTAACTTGACCCAATCATCATTTAGACCCTCATTCAACATTCTATCAACTTTAAACCCTTCACCTAATGTTTTTGCCTCTTCATCTACATTTGGTGCCACTTCATCTATGTTTGTTGCCTCTTCATAATAATTATAATCCCAAGGTATTATACCACTTTTCCCATATACTATCATATATCGATAAATTATATTTCTTTTTCTTACCTTTCTACCAAGACAATCATTACATGGACATGGATATTTGTCCATGTCCCTCTCATTGGCTTCTCTCTCATCAAATGCATGGTATTGATATGTAGTTAGCCTTAAATGTTCATCCATCTATAATTTTCTACACATAACAACACAAATTTTTTGGGGAAAAAATTGGTAAACCAAAAGTTCAAGATTTTTGAAAATATTTGGAAAAAATTAGATTTTTAAAAAAATATAAAAAATTGTAGACTAAGAGATAAAGACTATTTTTAATTAAAAGGCATTTCCATAGCAATGGAGTTATAGGGAGCAAATAAAATAGAGAATTTAACTAATGAATTTCAAAAAATAGATTTTTGTAGTTTATATTCAAATTGTTGATTATATTGCATTACACATCTTTCAAACTCAAAGCATTACTTCACATTCCATAACTAATAACTAGATGTTGATAGATGACAAAATTTCAATTAAAATATAGTTTTTACAAATTAAACCTAAGTAGTTATGCAATTAATTCAGATTTCATAACTAATAACTAGGAACAACTAGCAATTGTATTTGATTGTCATGGCATTATATGAAGCCACATTTCTTTGAGGCATTTTTTCAAATAGTTCACTGCCTAGTCTATGCTACAATATTTTTCATACATGTTTACCAAAGCATTTTATTAAATAGTTCACTACCTTGTTGATATGGATAAAATCCTAAAACAAGTGCTTTTGAACAAGCTATAGATGCTTGGAAAAAATCTATCAAAACATAATAGTAAGCAATAGCATAGACAAGGTAGTGAATTATTTGAAAAAATGCCTCAAATAAATGTGGTCTCATGGTGTCCATCACCATGAGACCACATTTCTTTGAGTAATTTTTTATAAAATTCATAAAATTCATATTTGGTGTCCATATTCCTTTTACAATTATTATAGGAGTCTTTCATAAGCATCCCATGTCATGTCCATGTGAAATAAATTTGTATTTTGATCATTGATGTCTTTTTTCTCTTACCAAAACCTTTTAGTACATTCAAATAGCTTTGGTAGATGTGCAAGAACTAAAGGAAGTGAAAATATAGTTACCACTTCCCCACAATATGCAGGAACTTCACTTGTGGTGTTGTGATATACAGAGGCTAGTTACTATAGCCCCACAAAGGTCTTAAGAGTAATTGGTAGGTTGGTGGCAATATTTTGAGTATCATATAATATAAATACCTCAAATAAATGTGTTCTCATGGTGATGGAATGCCATGAAAATCCATAACAATTCACTTATCATGGCATTCCATCACCATGAGACCACATTTCTTTCAGACATTTTTTTCTAAAATTCATAAAATTCATCCTAAGAGTCCATTTTCCTTTTAAAATTAATATAGGAGTCATTTATAAGCATGCCATATCATTTCCATGTGAAATACATTTGTGTTTTGATCATTGATGTGTTTTTTTTCTCTTACCAATACCTTGTAGTACATTCAAATAGTTTCGGCGAGTGTATGGGAACCAAAGGAAGTGAAACAATAATTATCGCTTCCCTAAAACATGCAAAAACTTCACTTGTGGTGTTACAGTATATAGAGATTGGTTACCACAACCCCACAGAGGTCTCAAAAGTAATTAGCAGGTTCGTGGTAAGAGTTTGAGTAATATGTAATATTTCACTGTGACCTCATGATAAATAAAATGTTAACCCATGGTGATGCAGTATGAGAAAATAGTAAAGGTTCACCACAGCCCCATGGTGGACAAAAATATAAATGGTGGTATGGTATTAAGGGCTATACCAATAGATAATGCATATTGTAGCCTCATGATAGCTCAAAGGAGGTCTTTCAGGCTAGTGGTAAGTGATAAAAATTATATAAAGTATGTACCATGCTCCCACAATAATTTTATACATAATTCTCTTTTATTTTGATACATTGAAAGATTTCTTATTTTACTTTTCTACAAACACATTTAATCTATTTTACAATCTCATCTATTATCCATGCACTTATCGATCCACTTGATATTGAATTGATTAATATTTTTATATCACCGTCTATTATTACCTTTTTCCATCCCTTCAACACTACTAAATACATCCCCTTTATGAGTGTCATGTTGTGTCCAACCACTTATTATCTTCAGTCCTAATATCCAATTAGCATACAAGATAAGGTTGACCTTGGTGGCCCCTCAAGATTTCTCCACCGCCTACTATTATTAGATTGCCTTATTTAATACAATTCTATTTTTTGGATTTTTTAGTTGATACATGATATTTTTTTCCTTAGGAAAAAATAATTATTTCATATTTAAATATAGGAAATTTGATAATATTAGATGCATCTAAAATCATACCATAGGGATGAAATGCATGGATATAACCATCCAAAAAAACTCAAACATAGAAAGAGTTGAAGTATAAGGCACTCAAAGAAAAACAAACCAATATAAAAAAAATGTTTGTCAAGTAGACAAGAAAGATATTAAAGGTAAATAAGTAGCCTTACCACATTAGTCTCATCTAAGTGTTAGAGTGAGCATTCACATTCATTCATAGAGTTAATTTTGATTTGGAGTGTTTTGTTATAATCATTGGAATTTTTTCTTTGTGTTCACAAATAATATTTTATTGTGTATTTATTTAGACTATCCACCTATAATTTGATTGATCAAAAAAATGAAATGGTTGTTTTGAAATCAACTCATTAACCTATTTAGTAGTATTTCCTTATTTTTCAACATATCAAATATAATGCTTGCAGTGATATGGTAAACAATGAAAGGATGCTAAAGGATCTTGTAGTCCTGTAATGATCAGATCAAAGTTTCGTTGTAATATGGTATGAGTTATAAGGGGTAACATATATCCCACCATCCTATGATGATGTGTATCAAGGCTTGCAAGGTGATGATAAGTGGTGAATGATGTAGTATAACCATCTAGAAGCTCTTGTAGTCCTGTAATAGATCTAAATAGGTCTTGTAGTGACATGATAAAGTATTAAATATTAAAATGACTGTATTTCCATCCCGTAGTGGTTATTATTTATGCATATGATTGAAGTGTCCACCTAGCCATTGGATTGGACCAAATCAATGGTTTGTGTTTGAAAGACTTAAATGTTAATATTTATCAATTTCATGGCATGAACCAAAGAAATGGCAAAATGACTAGCTCCATATCAAAATAAAATTTGGAATTATGCTTGTATTTTATCATTCAAAAAAATTAAATGGTGATTATAGATGGAAAATTAAATCTCTATGTGCAAACTTCTACCATCTTCCAATCACGTAATTATACCTAATCACTCTCTTCATAAAATTTAGTATTTATTTTGTGCTTTATTTTCAATTGGTTTGGTAGAGCAAGGGACTATCAAAACCCTAGTTTATAAAAGCATCAAACTATGGCACTTAAGAAATTTGAGTCTACAAGTAAGAGCATTAAACCCCCTATTCCCAAGATGTAGTCCATTTAATAGTCATTATTGGACATTTTTCCAAATTTAGTTAATAAATGGTATAAGAAACTATTCAAGGATGTAGTAGAGGGGTGTCAGGATGATAGATTCCCTATCTTAGGATGAAACCTTTTTTGGTATTTTTATGAAAATTACGATGGATAGGGACAAATTACAAACCCATGGAATTTGAATTTGACTAAGTTTATGATGCCAAATGTATTAATCAAAATTGTTAAATTACCAAATGGATATTAGCATAGTACTATCATCCATCCACCAAAATTGTTAAATTACCAAATGAGTCACCATTAGTCACTATGGATAGAAATGCAATCATTGATTGCTTCATTCTCAACAAGCAAGCCCTCACAAAATTTTACTTAAGAAGAGTAAATAAGAATATGCTAGTCTAATAAATACACATAGTAGTGATGAGTTGCCCATGTACATGAGGAAAGGGGCCAATAATAGAAAGATTTTAATCCCAACCACTATAGTTGAGCCTTTCCTAGTTGATGGATTTGTTGTGTATTTCAAAAGGACATATTTTTATTTGTGTCAAGTGATAAGAATTCATGCCCAAGATATAATTCTAGTTGGCATGATGATGATGGACATGATAATACATAACCCAGAGGTTAATTTTGAGTATGGTTTTTCATCATTTATTGAGAAGAAATTGCATGACATATTTTTGTAAATAAGGAGAATAAGACACCTATGGATTTCAAATATTATTTTTTTGTTGTGTCATTTAATTTTATATTATAACAAAAGGAATTGGCCCATCAGGATGGACTTGAACATGATTGATCAAAAGGGATAGATTTCCTACATATAATTAGTAATACAAATGGGACTCTCATTGTCAGAACTGTAACTATGTTGTGTTTCATGATAATTTTTTAGTCATAATAATGAATTCCCTTGGTAGCCATTTTCCTAGATTGACCAACGAGGTTAGATAAATGTTGAAGCCTCTTACTCATAGGCTAGAATAGGGTCACAAACATAACTTTGTTGATTGGTATTTCTTGCCTGACCATACTATAATAACTATAAATGAGTGTAATTAGCCATCCCATGTGTTTCCAAAAT
This sequence comes from Torreya grandis, assembly GCA_037957365.1. Lineage (NCBI taxonomy): Eukaryota > Viridiplantae > Streptophyta > Pinopsida > Cupressales > Taxaceae > Torreya > Torreya grandis. The sequence goes on from JARHVA010005560.1 coordinate 68,177, forward strand.
TTATGCCAAATAGAATTGTTTTTCTTGAATTCACGTGGTATATTCTTTGGATGGAGAAATATGTGATGAGAAAAATAGGGCAAATTTCTTCTAGATTCCACTATGTTTGGTGAATAGTACATTGGTTCAGATACCTTGGAGGAGTTTCAAGCCTATTTGAAGGCTAAATATTCTTTGAAATCAAGGATAGAAAGGGTTTGTGATCTAGAGGGTCATAAGAACTTTTTTAGACAAGTCATCTTTACCAGGATGGGGTTATCCCATCCAATCAATTTTGATGAGGATGTGATCAAAAATTGTGTCACTTTTGAAGAGGTATATAATAGGAAAAAATGGTAAATTTTGAAGAAGATCAAGGATGATAAAAGAAAACAAAACCCTAATTTTTTAGGATTTTTTGTTGAAGAGAAGGACCCTTTAAAAATAATAGATTTGATAATTGATAATTTTGAGAAAATATAGAGCAAGTCCAAGAAGTATCCTACAAAGGCTACCAATCTCCCTATCAAAAAGCCAACAGGATTTATGATTCAAGAATCTCATCTAGATGTAATGTTAGTGCAAGATCTAGCTATTCCCAATTGACCACCTACTAAAAGGTAAAAGATTGATGATGTTTCTCCACTGGTTCCATATGAAATGACTAAAGGAGTTGTTGACTCTAAAGAGGTGGCCAATATTTTGAGGCATATGGGAGAGGAAGAGGAAGTTAATAAACCCCTTATTGTTTAATAAATATAATCACACAAACTATAATAAAGAATAGATTAACATACACAAAGTGAGCCTAAACTATAAGAATATGAAAGGGTTGTGGCTTCTATGAGGTTTGTCAAGATGATGATTTCATCAATACCCTAGAATTAAAATATTTTTATTTCAAAATGAAGATGAAATAATTTGAATAAAGGTGGAAATAAATAAAATGGGTGCTAATGAATCTTAGCATGATCAAATTTTGACATAGACTTTCAAGTATTTGAAAATTGATGAAATAAATGTCAGCCCTGATGAAGCTAGTCAAATGGTTTTGAAGAGTAATATGTTTATCATCCCTGGCCTTCAATTAAAGAAAATGTTTTTGTTGGACTAAGTGAGAAATGAAGATGACCCCATGATGGTTTTTTATTTTTATTATGAGGATAGTGTCAGTGGTTGTGGGTTTAACCCAAAGATGAAGACTCTAACAATATGGGCCACATAGAAAAACACCAATAATCGAAGATTGCTTAATGTAGTCTAGGAGTTGAGGGGAATAGCTATGGTGAAAACATTTTTGGATACATCAGTGCTTGAAAATACCACCCTTACTATGCACTTTGTAATGTTCACACAAGCTATTGTCAAGAAAATGGAGCAAAGATTGCTTGACTATGAAAAAACTCAAATTGAGATGAATGATGAAGTGAATACATTATATTTGGAAAATGTCAAACTAAAAAAATAGTTGAAGGGTGTTCATTATCAAATCCAATAATTTGTACCATACCAAGCCCTTGTGACACAAATAACCATGATAATATAGTACTAGTTGATCAGTTGAATGCATTGAAGTTGAATTTAGAGAAAGAAATTGAATATTTAAAAAAGCAAAATGATAAGACAAAGGATGAGGCTAAATTGAAAATCCTTGAGGTATTTGAGAAGATTTAACAATACAAATTTAAATTGGTTGTTGACAAGTTAGAATATGTGCATTAATGATATTCTTCCTTGTCTTAGGCTATTGATCAGTTGAAAGTCAATCTTTCTATTTTGGATCTATTATACAATAAATGGTAACCTACACACCATGCAGTGATAACCTTGTGCAAAGTTCTAAAAAGAGATTAAGGTGCTCTAGCCTCACTCAAGCCAATCGAGAAGATATTCAAAATGATCTTAGATGAATTTTAGTATGTGAATGGTGAGAGCCAAAAAATACAAGCAAATATTGATTCTTTTGCTACCTTCAAACACCAGTTTATTCCTTCCATTTTGACAGAGGATAAAAAGATCAAAGGTTTTGATGCATGGAAAAGTGAATATGGTCAAATGGTTTCTCAAGTTATTTATTTCTTGAAAAAAAATCAAAACATAAATATTCTCAATTTTAATGTCATTTTGGATAGAGTTATTACTCTAGATGTTGGATATGCAAAGTTCATCATTGATGTCAAAGTGCTGCTAGACAAAAGATGAAATGATCACCAAGCCAACCTTCTCTAGATCTAAGAATATAAGTGGCCTAATGATTTCATAGTGTACCAATGGGAGAATCAATATTTGATAATTGAAGAATAAGTAGGCTAAGAATGCATAGGAGCAATGAGCATCAAGCTGGCGCCAACAAATCTTGGATGTCTTCTTGTTTTGTTTTTTTCTTATTTTTATGCTTTCTAATATGTATTTAAAATATATTTGGTGGTATTTTTAAGACTTGTCAAAAATTATATTTTTTAATAGGTCATATTAAAGTGTGGGTATATGAAAAGTCATTTTTTTGAATGTGAAAGGTCTGAAGCTTGTAGCTTCCTTCACCCCTATAAAAAATAAACAAAGACCTTGGGAAATCTCTCTAGGAATTTTATTTTTAAAAAATACATTATAAGGCCTTCTCTTCAAAGATATATCAATAAAAACAAACCACATTTCTCTAGTTCCATATATCTAATTCTCAATTGTTTGTTGAATATTCATGTTATAATTTATCTAGTTGTCTCCATTTTTGTTTATTTTTATTATTTGAATTAAGATATCAACTATATGTTTAGTTACTCAAAACACATTTGATTTTTTTAGGTGGTTTATCTAATTGGGTTTCCTCAAGTAGGGATTAAATTCTATTGAATAGATCATTGTAACTTGGAGGATTCAATTTGGATAACTAAGAAGAGCCAAGTAATAATAATCTTACATATCTATGCCAGTAATCGATAATCCCATGACAAGTTTGTGGCTAGATAGAAATCATAAATCTTTCCATGAACATACTCCATTACCTAATTATTGAGAAAGGCACCAATTAATTCTTTTCTAGAATCATTTCCTTGTATCATATTTGAAAATTCCAATTTTAATTTTTTGTTGTGTAGGAGTAGGAGTAATAGTTGAATAGAAAATTAAAAAAAATCTAATTTAAATCATATGATAGTTTGGATTAGGGTCAATTGGATGATTCAATTGACAAAATTACATAAATCCCTTAATATTCTCTAAAGTCACCAACAAATTTGAAGAATAATTAATCATTGATGAATATAAGGTAACACCCACCTGGGCAAAGAACAACCTAAAGTGTAGAGAATCCTAACCACTTGTGGTTGATTCTATAAGTTGGCCAAATTGGTTACATAACGTAATCATAAAGCTCAACATCCTTTTAAGTTTTTACATACTATAAATTTGAGAACCAACAGAGGGATTTGGAAATTTTAAGAAAGGAGACTTGCATAGATAACATGATGCCCATGCATTTATCGAGATGGGTGAGTTATTAATATCATCAAACCCCAGTGAAGCCTTAGATTCTCTTAAGATACCAAGAATCTTCCAAATAAGAGAAGAGAAGAAGACCCATTGAATTTTTAAACAACATTGAGGTTCTTCATTTTGAGTGTGATGAACTAGAGTTGGCTCAACAAAATTTTATGGAGGTATTATGAAGTGATGTTTTACCTCTACATAAATCTATGTGGTTAGTTTTGTGCAACTTTTAATATTCTCATAGCTAGTGAAAAAGGTATTTTTCATGAAGGAATGGAAAATATGCATATATCCTTTGAATTATACCTGTAGTATGCAAGGGCATTAACTCATTTAGAAAACCATGTTTTCTTCATAGGGTAGCATTTTATTGTGGAATAGTTGACTGAGATAGTTCTTGTTTCAAATGATGATCCTCTCATGAAATCTCATTCATATTATAATATTTAATGATATTATCATAGTAAAGGTGATAATGACACCACTAGCCACTACTACATGGCATCAATCAAGGAAAACCAAAGGCCACATGATTTTGTGGATAGGTTCAATTGAATTTAGGATATCTTAAGAGTTTTATCTTAAATTTTGAAAAGGTTCTAAAGGTCTACCCTGAGAACTATGAGAGCTTAAAACATGTATGCCATATATATGCTTAGAAAGGGTAGGTAGAGAAGGCTTTGGAAAGTTTAATAAAGGCAACTCACATAGATCCATGTGGTGCCCATGCATTTATCAAGATGGGTGAGTTTTAATGTTAGACCTCAGTACAACCTTAGATTCTCTTTAGATAACAAAGTCTCCTCTAAAGAAGATCAGATAAGAAGTACCCATGTAATTGTTAAACAACATTGGGGTTCTTCATGTTGAGTATGATGAACTAGATTTGGCTCAACAAACTTTTATGGAGCCATTAGGAAATGACATTTGGGTTGAATTTATAAATAAAAGCTCTAATGCCAATTTTTCTATTTTTTCTGTGCACTTTAAGGATATAGAATTCTTCCAATGACTAGAATAAGGTGGTGTTTCACTTTATTTACAAATTCAATTCCCATATGATCCAAAATGCATAGAGAAAACTAATGAAAAAATTGTCCCCTAAACCCTAAACTGGTTATATAGTTTTGGTGCTCAGTTGCATATGTAACTATTATAAGTTTCCAATTAAAAAGTTATAGATTTTGTGTTTAATGTAATAAGGGTTTCAAATTAACTTTGAATTCAATATATATGGCATCCCCAAATCCAACTTCATTGTAGAGGGCCTTACTGACTTCAGATTCTTTACAAAAAACTCTGAATTTCTTACATGCCTTTTCATAAGTCTCTAGGTCCTCTCCAAACAAGCTTTATCACCCATGAAAGTAGCTTATATAACCCAAAATTCCTTAGTTATAGGTTAATTACCAACTAATTAAATGAGAAAATATTCAATGAATAATGAATCACACGTAATACACTCCCACCATAAATATTTTTTAAATTTTTGTCTAATTTATATTTACGTGAGTAACTATTTAGTCATTTTTATTTGTATGAATAAATAATTTTTTAATTGATGACCAAATTAGTCATTTGTTTACTTATTTATATCTAGGTTTCAAAAAATTAGTAGGATGTAGACATTTTTAGTTGTTGTGACTAAATGTTTTAGTCATGTAGTCATTTATTTGCTAAATTCTACTAGTGTATAGAACTCCAGCAACTTTAACAACCTGATTAACGTAAATGAATTTCATTCACCTATAAGTTTTAAAAGGTACTAATCAAAGTTTTTGAATCCAAGGCTGACCAAATAACATATCAAAAACTCTTTCACTGGGAACTATAGTGAATTGTGTGTCCATATGTGTTGGACCAACCTATAAAGGAAGTATGATCTCACCTAGTGAACTTTGTATGTGCCCATTCAACCCACTGATAACTATGTCTATCAGTGTAATATCCTACTCTATATATCCCAAATGTTTTAATAGTTTCATAGTTCACATGTTCACACTGGATCCATTATCTATGAAGACACTATGAATAGGATGACTATGAATGTAAGCTCTGATAAAGAGTGCATGATAATCCATATCATCCTCAACTATCTCTTGCTCTAAGAAGGAGATGGAAGGTCTAGATGGAAATCTATAATTGTATATACCGATCATGTTTCTCAAAGGATGTGTCTTAACTAAAGGTACCCTATATGTATCTAGTGGGGGGTGTGTATGATATGCATGGTGAACCCATGATGTGTCCCCTATTTCTTATTTGGAATGCTATGGAAAAGGATCTGAAAATATTTTTAAAGCTTTACCTTGTGTTTGATTTTAACGAGGAGGATTAACTGAAGTGTCAAGATCAATATGATTTCCATCTATTAAATCCTATATCTTGTATCTCAAACTAATGAATCTATTTGTTATATAGCCTAGTGCCCTATGAAACTTGAAAAAAGCATGATGATCATATCCATATGAAAAAGGATTTGTTGGGTCAACTTCCCAAATAGGAGGGATAGATATGATGTTACATTCCAATATCTATTATAAAACTTTGGCTAGATAAACTAGGAGATTGGTAAAGGTACACTGAGGAGGTATTGATAAAACCACTCACTAAGAGGGCTCTAAAGTTGCATTAACTATAGATTGATTTTGAATCTTGTTATCATTTAACTTTACTTTGTATGGTACTTTGTTGTTACTCTTGTTTGTTGTGTCTGAGATACTTGTGTACTTGAGTTTTCCCATTGAAATTAACTTGACTTCTCTTTCCTTTAGTGTGTGGCACAATTCAGTGAAGGAAGAGAATATTTTAAACATAATTAATTCATGCAAATCTAGTATAATACTCTATTTAAAGAGATTTTGTAACTCTTAATCAGTCATTGGGATAGTCATCTTAGCCAAAATAGTCTTATATTAGAGAACATAATATACGAGATGCTCATTTGACCTTTGTTTCTATTGTGCAACTTAAGCATATGAAAACTTATCACTAATGTTGATGCTGAAGTGAGCTAGGAACATGTCAGCTAAAGAATTTAATGCATTGACTAATTAATTTGATAGACTATAAAACCATCATAAAACATAATCCTTTAGGCTTTGTGGAAATAGCTTAGTAAGTAGCCAGTCATTGGGTACATAGTCTAAGCATGCTATGTGAAAGGATCTTAAATGTGTCATTGGATCACCCTTGCCATCATATAGAGTAAGCTTGGGTTGAACAAAACCTTATGGCAAGGGTGTAGAAGCAATGTGAAATTCTAATGGTGTATGAAAAAGAGCAAAAGAATCCAAATCTTGCATAGGTCTAGAGGCACCTTGCTCAAGATGTAGCACCTTGGATTGAAGAGATTTTATATCTTGCACAAGGGCTACCACATTAGGAGACAAAGATGTACTAGCTGTAGCTAGTGGAATAAAGGCAATTTGGGTTGTTATAGGGGGTTGTTGAGACATAGTCACCCCTATAGTGTCATTTGTAACTGGTTACTCAAAAAGAATGGAAGATTCAATTTGCTTAGCCTTTTAAATTTATGTGATAGATTGCAAGATAAGACTATGATCTCACGACTAGTCTTGGGGTATTTCTTAAAAAAATTTAGGAGAAAATATTTATTGAGGACAACTTCATTGTCAATAAATGGTGGAAGTGGATTAGTAGTCCAATGTGGTGGAACATGAGCATCAGTGTGTTCATCATCATTGTTATTTTCATATTGCTCATTATCAAAGTTATATTTATTGAAATTAGTGTAATTTAGATGTGTAGAATCTATAAAATGAACCTAAGGTTATTGTTTATCAATGGTATATGTCTGAATTTAAAGAATTTGGGTGAATTTAGGAGTATTTCCACTAATTTCTACACTTTGTCTTGAAAGAAGAGATGCAAGGAAATTAGGTGGCATAAGGAAAACAACTTGGATGATAGTAGAAAAGATTAAATAAATATAATCTAAGAAAGGAACTAAAATATGCATAAATAGGATACGAATTTGGCACACATGTAAGGTGATATCTCAATAAGCAAATAGGAACTACTACATGCAACTAGGGTTTTGAAAAATGACTATTTGACCAATTTACTATGATATTTTGAAGTTGAAAGTGAATTTTTGAGTTATATATGTAAGTAAAGAATTAGAAATTTATTGGAAAATTAGTGATTTAATAAGATCTAGTAAATGTAACTAGGGTTTTTAAAAATTATTATTTGAGAAATTTACTATGAAAATTTGAAATTAAAAGTGAATTTCTAAGTTATATTTGCAAGTAAAAAATTAGAAATTTATTAGAAAATCAGTGGTTTAATAGGATATATTAAATGCAACTAGGGTTTTGAAAAATAAATATTTTTGAAAATTAATATTGAATTTTAAAATTTGAATGGATTTTTTGATTTAAATATGCTAGTAAAAATTTATAAAAATGATTGGAAAATTACTGGAAAAATACTGGGACATAGTATGGAAAACTAGGATTTGAAAGAAAATTATTAAAAATTACTAGAAAATTTTAAAATTTAATGTTAATTTATAATTGTATTATGCATGTAAAAAACCATAAAAATAGATGAAAAATTAGTAGGAAAATTACCCTAGGGTTTCTAAGGTTTTTATGTGCAAACAAAGTAAGTCAGGTTCACCAAATGTTTTAACAATTTGGGAATACTGGTGTATTATTCATAATTTAGTTAAAGGATTTGAGTAGTAAAATTATTAAATAAATAGACAATAATTAAGCTACTGATTTGTGTAAATTAATTTCAATGCAATTTTTTTAAAATATTAATAAGGAGAAGAAAACAAAACTTAATTGAAAACTGATTAATTCAAGTGAGACAGAGGCTAGATTTCACTGTGTAGGACTGATACACTATGACAAACTAAGATCTAAACTTCATTTTTTAATTATATAGGAGCACTAGAGATAGATATTAGTGTCACTAAAACTATATTCCACCTCTATCACTATTGTCCTAAGGATTTGAGCATTTTGAGTTTTGTTTGCTATGTCTCTGTGACCTTTTCTACAAATTTTCATCAGCTGGAAGTTTGTATAGCTCCCTATAGATTATATTTTTTATTTAAACCATATATTCCATTGTGATTTGACCAATTTTGAGAAATATGGGAGGGGGTTAGTGTGGGTAAAATTCACTATATGTGTTTCACACCCTATGTATGGGTACACTGCCTACATACTAGTACTCCTAAGAGGGATCAATCCATATGTAGTTCTCCCCACTTGATGTGTTTTATGCAATTTTGTATATGAAGATGCATAATGTTAAAATATATGTGCTTAAGGTGGTTAGGGACTAGTGTAAGGACTTGAATGATATTGTAGTTGTGTTGGCTGGCTATATGTAGAGAATATGGAAGATTGCTTGAGTAGTCTTGCTTGTATTCTTGCTTTCTTAGTGATAATTTCCCACCCTTTATAAATGATCTTTGAATGGGATTTTATGGGGATATATTGGTCATGGGTTGAATGTACTCATGCTAGGCCGACAAGGATAAGGATCGGGAAATATAATAAATTGACTATTAGGGCTACAAATAGACTTGGATAATAGCACAAAAGTGGACAATAGTGGCACTGATGCTATATTCAAAGTATGGCACTATTGTCCTAAGCAGATAAGACCTAGGGGGTTTAATTTTTCTTGGAAAGAGCAATCTAGGTGAGCTAGGACCAAGTCTAAAAGGCTACAAATAACTAAGAATCAGTGACCTATGGGTTGGGTGTCATTAACCATGCTCAAGTTACCAATTTTTACATTTTATATGAGTACAATTTAAAATAATATCATAAAGAATGGTAGTCCAAAATTTATCAATTCTTTATAGCTCAAGGTTTTACTCATAGTTCTAATAATCCTAATCTTTTTGTCAAAAATACTCCAAATGGCATAGTTATCATTTTTTTGTAGGTTTATAACTTAATCATAACTTGTAGTAATAGTTAAATGTTTTCTTTCATTAAAAATGCATTGAATAATACATTTGAAATGACTGATTTGGGTCTCTTACATTACTTTTTAAAAATTCAAGTTTGGAAAGAAAAAGATAGCATCTTTATTTCTCAATCTAAATATGCATATGATTTATTATCTATATTTAATATGTTGGATTGAAAACTCACTGCTACTCTTTGTGAACTTGGTGTTAAACTTATTAATGACATGGAAATAAAAATTGTTGATCTAACTTTATATAGATGATTAGTTGGTAGTTTGAATTATCTTACTCATACTCATCCTGATATTGTGTTTCTATTGTATTGATTTCTTGTTTTACATCTAAACCTCAAACTACTCATTCTAAAGATTCTAAAAGAATTCTTCAATAAATTAAAGTTACTCTAACTCTTGGCATCGAGTATACCTTGAATAAAAAAAATTATTTGGCAAGTTATTTAGAATTTGATTGGAATAGTGATCACAATGATCATAGATCCACTAGTGGTTATTGCTTCTCTTTGGGTTTTGACACTATTTCATGGAATAGTAAAAAGCAAATAATTAATCTCTATATTCCATAGAAGCTAAATATAAAGCTTTTAATCATACTACCAAGGAATCTATTTGGATTAGAATACTTATTATAGATTTGGGCCACCCACAACATTTGGCTACTTTGATTTTTGGTGATAATCAAAGTGTCATTACCTTAACAAAAAATATAGTTTTCCATGCATGGTGGAAGGACATTGAGATTCAACATCAATTTGAGTGAAAATTTCTTGAAGACAATCAAATTCTTCCCTTTCTATTCTACTAAAGAGCAAATGGCTCATATTTTCACTAATCTTCTATATAAAGAGAAGTTTTTTTATTTTTATTTTGTAACAAATTAGGATTGAAGGAAGTTCTCATCAAGGGGAGAGTTAGTGATGTTTCCTCCCTTATTGTTTATTTTTAAAACCCATAAATAAAGTTTAAGAGCGCGGTGCAGGGTGGGGTGTTAGGATTACCCTTGATTTAGGATAATTTATTTTATCCTAAGTCTCTTTTATATGTGTGAAGAATTTATATTTATATGAATTTTTAATTCATATAAATCTAAATTCCTTGAGTTATCACTCTCTCCTTAGTTATCTCTTATGATTTAGGAGTTACTTGCATGAGTGAATCCTATCTCCACCTAACACACACCTCCATTTTATTTTTAAGGGATTAGGACACAAGTGTCACACACTTGGAGGGCTTGTAAGATCATAATAGGGTTTTATGTAACTCTTATTTTCCTCCTTCAGCTCTATAAAATAGTTCTTCCTCTCCTCCTTCTTCACTAAGAATCATTATAGCTCTCTCTTTTCTTCTCTTGTGATTTTGATCAATCTTGTACTACTAGATATATTTGTTGCAAGCAATCTAATAAGATCACATGGGTTTTTATTTGATACGTTCGGTTTCCCACTTTAAAAATCTTGTCTCTATGACTTGATTTTGAGAGGTAACTTATTTTTTATGCATTCTTGTTTCTCTCACTTTCATGATTTTTATTAATTATATTTCTTGGGTTAAAATCCTTTTAGTAATGTATTCTATGCTTGGCTCATTCACTTATATATATATTTTTTCATCTACATAACATTCCCTCTAATTTAAAATCTATAGTGGAAAGCTATTAGCTAGTTGGTGTTTTTACCTTATGGTGGAATCATTTATATGTTTTATAAGGGTACCAACCTATAACCCTTACTTGGGAATTTTTAAAAATATGTTTATGGAAGAGGTACTTAAGTTCCAACTTTAAGGAACATAAAGTCTATTAGGTTGTGGAGCTAAAAGCTTCATTGTATGTAAACGGAAAAGGTTGCTAAGTTGCAGAGCAATCGACGTCAACAGGCTAACCGACGTCAGTCATATCTAGTGTACAAAGCAACTGGCATTGATCAGATATCAGCTAATGTCAGTCATCTCTAAACAGATAGGGATTGATGTCGGTCACTTGTGCGGTTCCAAAACTGCTAGTTGACGAACAGTTAGTTTGACGAACCGGTTGTTTTCATGTAAAAGACTAATTTTAGTCTTGGAGCTATGTGTCTAATTATTATAATTAGGAAGTCTAATTATTGTTTGCATGGGATCTATATAATAGACTCATGGGGCTGTATTGTAATTAAGGACAAGGAAGAGATCCTTCCAATTGTAAGATCTAGGTTTGCAGGTGTGCAAAACCAAGTTGATCTGCAGGTTGTGCAAGATTAGGTTAGATCTACATGGTAAGTAAGATCATTTGATTTGAAAGTTGTTTCAAGTTCAAGGGAGATCTACTTGGAGTACTTTGAGTACTTGTGTACTGGCAGTATTGTTACTGATTGGTGGAGGTGAACAACAACTCTGTGTTTGAGTTGTTTGTGGTGACCATAATTGAGAGAGAGAACTCTTGAAGGAGAATTACTGGGAGACCTAGAGGTGTGGGAAGAGTGTGGCATCTTCTTTATTGTATTCTCTTTCTGGATGAGTTGAATACAATTGTGTATTGTCTCTCAAATTCTGTGTTGTTTTTGATTTCTAGTTACTTGTTACTTCTGGTTAAATTCCATGTTTCAATTGTGCTCCTAATCCTGACAAAGTGGTATCAGAGCTAGGATCAACTAACAAAGTCATTGATTGTAGCTATTGAAATAATAAAACATGTCAGTTATTGAGTATTAAAATAAATTTTTGAATTTGTTACATCATGTAAAATATATGCATGATGAAGAAACTAAGGTTACTAAATTTAAGCATGGAATAAAATAAATATTGATGTATGATGTCAGTATGACCAATCTGAAAACCGTAGTGGTTATGATTGAGTCTACCCATAAGATAAAAGAAAATGAAAAATCTTGGTAGAAAGTGAGATAAGATTTTAAAAAGAGTAGGCATCAAAATCAAACTTGAAATATCTCTCCCACTCTTAAAAATTTCTAGAAATAATATAAAAATTAAAAGTTTACAAGGATTAATAATGGATTTGATAAGTCCTAAGGGTATAATAAGAACTTTAAAGCCCATAACTCAAAAAAATTGGGGTCAAATAGAAGAAATCATACCCAAAATAGTCAATGTAGTCCAGCCAAACGATCCAAAACCATCCCTATTTCACCCTTAAGAGATGTAAAATGTTGAGAATATGGTGATGACCACTACCAAAAGGACTATCTAAATTTAAAACTTGCACAATCAACCAACTATTATGTATATGTAGGTGTTGATAATTAAAATGCTAATTTCTAAGCTACTCTAATAGAAACTATATGTACTTTATCTCATCTTAATGTATCCTTTTTCATTTATTTTGGTGTTGCGTATAACTTTATTTCTCCAATTTTTAAAAATAAGTGTATTTTAAAACCTGTTAAATTCAAATAAGGTTGGGAGGTTGAGTTCAATAAAAGAAAAAGGGTATCGATCTGTGAATGTTTAGAGTAAGATGACCTAGATTTAAGAGTTTTAAGACTAAACTAAACCTATTTTTATCTCCTTTAAGATTCTTTGACTTAATTTTGGGTATGAAATTGTTGTGACCACATCAATAAATTCTTTATTTCTTTGGTAAAAGGGTGCAACACAGATTATTTTCATAGAATCACAAAAGTTCAAGGCATTTAAAAGCCTATGGCATGAAAATTACTTTTAGCCTTGAAGATAAAAAAGGTAGTGCATAAGATTTTGTAGATTTATGTAGACCAAATGTAGGAATTATTTAAGAACAAGGTACCAACCCCCAAATATTACCCTTTCCTTAGGGAATTTATGTCCATATTTTCATTAAAATTGTTTGGGTTTCCTCCAAAATGAGAATTTGATTTATCTATCGAGATTATGTTAGGAGCTACACCTACTTCAAACTATCCTTATAAAATAAATATGGTATATTTGTAAGGACTAAAATTTTAGTTTTAATAAATTTTGGAAAACAAAAGTATTAGGGCAAGTGTATCTCTTTGGGGTGTTTTGGTTGTCTTTGTAAATAATAAAGATAAAACTTTTAGGTTGTGCATTGATTATCAATTTCTTAATAAAATGAAGATAAAAAATTATTATACATTACCAAGGATAGATGATATGTTTGATAAAATTAAGGGATTATTTGTCTTTTATAAGATTAATTTAAGATCATGTTAACACCAATTGAGAATCAAGGAGGAAGACATGCATAAGACTACTTTTAGAATAAGATATGATCATTATGAGTTCATAGTTATGTAATTTGGATTTAAAAATTTACCAATTGCATTTATGAACTTAACAAATAATTTTTTAAGGAATTTATTTGATAATTATGATTTTTTTTCTTATATGACATTTTGATTTATTTTAAAAACACAACTAAACATGAACATCACCTGAGGCTAGTCTTGCAAAGATTAAGGCAACATAAACTATACATAAAGTTATCCAAATGTGCTTTCCTTGAGTCTAAAATTCATTCTTGGGTCATATAATTTCTAAGGATGGTATTATTATATATCTAACATATGTCAAGGAAATAAGATAGTGGCCTGATGCTACTAATGTACAATAGGTGCATAGTTTTATGGGCTTGGTTGATTATTGCCATAGGTTTGTGGATAACTTTTCTAGCATAGCCAACCCAATCACTTCCTTACAAATTAAATTCAATTTTTTTTTATACACCCCTCTATGAATAGGCATTCAAAATATTAATGATTTTTTTAATACAACACCTATACTTGTCATTCCTGACACAAATGTTATTTTTAAGGTTTACCCAGATACTTCCAAGGAAGGTTTGGGTGGAATTCTAATCGAAGATAGAAAAGTGATGGCTTATGAGCCAAAAAATCTCATGGAGTATGAAAATAACTATCCTGCACATGATATGTAGATTAATGTCATAGCTCATGCTTTGAAATAATGGAAGCATTTTCTCTTTGTAAAATAATTCAAGGTGAAATATGATCACCATATCTTGGAACATATATTTAATCAGGATGGCTTGAATGAACACTAATGCAGATGGCTAGAATTTTTAAGTAATTTTGACATAGAAATTTTTTATATCAAAAGTAATAAAAATCATGTTATTGATGCACTCAGCTAATGCACATACTTTACTATAATTTTTGTAATAAGATCTGAATTTAAAAATGTTGTGTTGAAATAATAATTTTGTAATGAGTACTGCCAAGAGGTAAGATCAGTTTCGACTATCAGCATATTATAAAGTCATTTATTAATTTTTATATTAAAAAGGATGGTCTAATTAGACATAAAAATAATTTTACTTAAAATTTGGTGACTTGTGAATTCAAGTTATAAAATAATTGCATACAATACCTCATTATGCAAATCTAGGTGTTAAAAATATGACACATGAGTTAAAAAGGTATTATTTTTAATCCAAAAATCCAAGTTATAAAAACTTTTAAAGTCTATTTGGATCAAATAAAACTCAATATTTAATTTCCAATTTCCCTTAAAGTAAATTCTAAAAATTACTTTTAAATAACCCATAATTTAATTTTAGAAATTGAAAGAATTTCATATCATAGAATAGAAATTAAAGAAATGACACAAAAAGTTTGTTTATAGGGTTCACCAAATGGCTACATCCCTAGGTCCACTCTATGAGTGTTCCAATCTATTAAATTTTTTTTGAGAATAATTACAAATCTATTTAAGTATAATAAAAACTTCCATACCAGATATCTATCTGTGTAATGCAAACAAACCTCTTTAAATTATTGGAGGTTCCTACTACCTTTGTAACCAAATAGCTCTATCTACAAATTTATTCTATGCAATTCCATTTATTCTCTACCAAAAATCCTCTTCCTTATGTAAAACCACACACACACACACACACACACACACACACACACACACACACACACACATTTCTCAATGATATTTGGCATTGGTTGGGCATTAACAAATTTTCTTGGTGAGGCACCGATAATTTTCTTCAATTGGGGTTTTTCTTGTTTTAATATCATGGTGTTGTATTTTTGGTATTTCTCTAACCTTCACATATTGGATGAGAATTAATATTGTTTACCTATAATAAATTTCCTGTTATCTTGGGTCGACATCCCATCAAAATAGGTTATTTTCAATACTGCCACCTTCATTATCTTATCCACAGTTTTACATCCATATTATCTTAATGGTTCCATGCACCAAGATAGTAATTACCAAGAAAATCCAATGCATTTCTGCCCAACACACAACTTTTAATAAATAGTTGATTTGTGCCAAAAATGGCATGAAATTCAATGCCAAGATAAAAGTTTACATTCTATTAGTTAATTGGTGCCAAGTTGGAGGTTGGAATAGATGTTTATCATTAGCATCAAGTGGATTATTAACTCAACACCATGATCTAGTTATGATTTAAGTTTAGCACCAAATATAAAATATAGTAGTAAATGCCATATATGTAGATATAAAATTCACTACCATATGCTATTTATGATAGACACAAGCCACCGTTTACTCACCATGCTTCCCATGTGGATGTTAAATACCACACAACATACAAACATGGGCTTTGATAAACCTTCTTACATATTAGCACTAGTGCCAAGCTCAACACCTTATCCCATGAAAGTAGATAACATGAAAATATTATTTAAAAAGTAGATTACCATGCTAAAATAAACCTAATCTTGATGAACATTATGTACCATTAATTCCAATGTTACAATACAAAAACATGTTATACTTTGGATAATTGGAGTCAACACCATAAAGAAAATTCTTATCTTGGCATCATTCAACATGAAGATCCCCATTGCCACTCTTATCTTGTAGTTCACAATCTATTTTAATAAATCTACAAAGATGCCATGTGTCCACATATACATTTTTTTAATAAATATTTATATACATGTAATTTACAATAAGAGTTAATTGTATGGATTTAATAAACAAGTGGGATGAATAAATACAATATATTAAAGGAATATATATTAAAATGTATTCAATAATAAATAATACATATATTAAAATATATGTTTATCGATGGTAATTTTTCAAAATTAATTAAACGATTATGGGTGGAGGTGTGGCATTATTGGCCAGATAATGACACATCTGCATCCATAATAATGATTAATTATAATATAAATAGATTTTTAAAATAAAATACTTATATAATTTCCACATTATCCTTGTAAGTAGTTGATCAAAACCTTTGGTAATAATCCTCTGGATCATTCCTCCCCACTGAGAGATTTTGGACCGCCAAAAGTTGATTTAATTATCAACTAGGTGAGGGTATTTTTCCCTCACCTTTCTAATTTCCATCTATTTTGTCTTATATAGATGCATCCCTTTCAAACCAACACAAAGATATTTTGTATCATCCCTTCATGTAGTTCTAGTTTTCTTGTCAATAATAAAATCTTCTTGCAAATCATGAAGAGGCTCAGGAGCAAAATCATCAACATTATGAACTTGAATATCCTCATCTTGATCCATAATCATAGGAGGTTCATACAATTTCATTTTTCCAAATTAACCACTAAATAAATCTGCATATAAGATGGCAAATCTAATCAAAAATAATTTCTACCAATATTTTCCAAAATCATAAATGCACCATACCTGATTGGTTTTAATTTTCTAACTTTAAATTTTAATCTTTTTTTATGATGTGAAGCCAAACTTGATCATCCACTTTGAATTGATGGTCAACTCTATGTTTATTATGCCTAGTCATAGATTTAGTTTGGATCTTATCTAACTATTCTTGAACAACTTTTTGAATCATTTGAATTCTCTGAACCAACTTTTTGGCCTTCTCAGCATCACTATTTCCATCCACCACTGAGTTAGATTATTTTTCAAAAGATAATACCAAAGGAGACATAGGCAAATAACCAAAACAATTCTCAAAAGGAGACTTTAAATTATAAAAATGTAAATCATGGTTATAATAATATTTCACATAGTATAAATGTTTATCCAATAATTTAGGATGTTTACAATAATACACCCTGAGTAAATGTACCACTATTCAGTTGACCTCTTCTATTTGTCCAATAGTTTGAAGATGAAAGGTTGTGCTTTCTTTAGCTTAGTATCCATTAAGTCCCATAAAGCCAACCATAACTCACCAACAAATCAAGCATCATGATTAGATATAATAGAAGTGGGTAATCTGAAATATATCCACACATTTTTGAAGAAAAAATGTGTAGTATCCTTACATGTAACTTTTTGAGTACAATGAACAAAAATACACATTTTGTTGAACCTATCCACAACCACAAATAGATAATCACATTTTATTTGTGACATAGGTAAACCTCCTATAAAATCCATAGAAATACTTTCCCATAGATGGTTACGAACAAGAAGAGGTGTATACAATCCTAACTTCTAATTACTAGGTTTACTTGTGGAACAAAGAATACAACCTTTGATATATTTAGATACATTTTTTTTTCATACAAGGCTAATAAGAATAGCTTTTTAACTATGCAACTATCTTGCCAATGAAAAAATGACCTAAAATAAGAGAAGTGTGAGCTTCTTTAATCATGTGAACTCTATCATCATGTGGAATACATATTTTTCCAAGATGATAGAACATTCCATTATGTACATGATAGTCAAATACTTCTACTAATTTTCCATTTATCAAATCTTCATAGAAATCCTTAAAATCAACATCTCTAGCATATTATTCTTTATAACTTTCATTAACAAAATGACTATACTATAAAATAATATATGCTACAATAGGAGGTCTAGAAAGCATATCTACAACCGTATTATGTGTTCCCTTTTTATACCTTATAACAAGATGGAACTCCTATAAAAATACCATCCATCGAAAGTGCCATGATTATTATAGCTTGGATTGTGATTAGAGATATTACAAAGGTTGATGATTTATATGGATGATTGTCTCTTTGCCAATCAAATAGTGTTTCCACTTTTGCACACTCTACATCAAAGAATACAAATCTTTATCATAATTAGGATAAATTTTAACAACACTTGTAAATGTTTCTAAATGAAAACACATTAGTTTTTGGTTTTACATTAACACTACCCCTATTGCATAGCCACTAGCATCAATTTCTATCTAAAAATATTATCGTAAATCAGGATGTGAAAGAATTTGGGTTGTACTCATCTTTTATTTCAAGGTATTGACATATTTTTCATTCTTTCCTCCCCATTGAAAGACCTACTTAACAATTGTTAAAGCATGCAAAGGAGATGCAATATAAGAAAATTTAGCAATAAATTTTCTCCAGAATTGATCTACTATGAGAAAACTTCTGACTTCCATGGCATTATTAGGCCTTGGCCAACTTACTATGGTTAAAATTTTTGTAGCGTCTATTTTTAATGAACCATTCCCTAGAACATAGCCTAAATAAATAGAAGATGTTTTTGCAAATTCACATTTTGAAATCTGTAAGAATATTTTCTCCTTCCACAAAGTATCTAAGACTTTCTTGATGTGTTTAAGATGATCTTCCCATGTGTTACTAAAGATTAAAATGGCATCTAAGTACACAATTAAAAAATCATCTAAGAATGGTCTTAACACATCAATCATAACTTGCATAAATGTAGCAAGTGCATTACAAATCCCAAAGGGCATAACAAGACACTCAAAAAGACATTTCTTAGTTTCAAAAGTGGTTTTCCAACTATCACCATCACTTATTCTTATTTAGTTATAACCACTTTTCAAATCTAGCTTAGTAAAATAATTTTCATTTTTCAATTGATTTAACAAATCATCAATACGAGGAAGAGGGTAGCAGTTTTTAACAATGATTTTATTCAAAGTTTAAAAGTCCATGCACATCCACCATGTATCATCCTTCTTTGGTTCCAAGATAATAGGAAAACCACATAAAGAGGTACTTGGGTCAATGACTCCTTTCTCAAGTAACTTCATCACTTACTTCTTTATTTCTTCATTCTCTACTATTGACAATGTATACATGCCAATATTAGGGAGAGAGGCATCCTGTTGCAATTGAATCTCATGTTGAATTCCCCTCTTAGGGGGTAAACCTTATGGATTCTAAAAAACACCACTATAGTTAGAAATAATATTTTCTATTTAAAATTAATGTTTAGGATCACAACCCTCTAAGGCCTTGAATTTTTCAATATTCTTGGCTTTCACAATCATGAGAACAAATTCTTACATAATTTTACAATTCTTTTCATTTGTCTTATAGAGACGAGTCAAATTAGATTTAACATGATGGGCTCTTAATATATATTCAATCCCATCCTTTAAAATTATATATTTGTTATCTTCTCTATAAAATATTTCCTTTCTATCATATAAGTAAGGACTACCAAAAATAATTCCACAAGATATCCAAAGGGACTACATCTAGATCTACTGCATCGATGAATTTAGAAGTAATAAAAAACCTCAAGGTGCATGTTTTTGTGACCTAAAATTTTGCATCATCAAACACCCATCTTAAAGGATATGGTTTTGGATGTAGTTTAGTTTTGAGTTTTAACTTTTTAAAAACCTCTTCAAAAATAGGATTAACTTGTGATCTACTATCAAAAAGAGTATCAATTTTAGTAAGATTAGATATGACTCTTATGTGTAAAATTTCATTTTTTTTTTCTTTCAGAATGTTTAGATTTAGTTTTAGAAGATAAAGAAATAATATAAGGTTTAGTGTTAGAAGAGAAAGAAGTTAAACTTTGTAGACCCATGGTAGTCTCTTTTGTTTCATCACCATAATCTGATCCTAGGTCTTGTTGGATCACATCATTAACCTTCTTTTCCTTTTTATTCTATAACCTATTTGCCTTGAGTTATGGATGGATTTTCCAACACTTAGCCTCATCATGATTCTTCTTGAAATGATTACAGAAAGGTTTTCCTTCCTCTTTCTTAAAAGTGTAAGTAGACTTACCCTTACTCTTTCCTTTACTGTTACCTTTGTTTTCAACTGGATTGTGAGATTTATTTCCATAGCATTCTTCAATCATCTTACCCTTGGCATCCATATGGGTAGCTTGTACACAGACTTCATCAAGGTTAGAAGGATTAAACATGAGAATAATATGTCTCAAATATTTAAGTAAACCTCCAATATACTTCAAAAATGTTTCTAAAATGTATGGAGGAATGCCTAACATTAATTCCTTCTTTATAAACTATTGAGTATAATCATACATAGTCTAACCTTTATTATATATTAAAGTCTACCAATCCATAGTAGCTTGTTGCATATAACCTAAAAGATAAAATTGTTTTCTCAGCTCAGAATCAAAATCATTCTAGGAAGATATTACCTTACCATGTTGCTTAACATATTCCTAAATATTACTCTCCCAATATATGAGTTTTATGCCACTCATATAGAGAGTAGCTAATTGAATTTTGGCTTCCTCACTAAGAATATTCTAAATCTTGTAATATATCTCAATCTGCTTGATCTAGTTATCTAATTTCTCTACACTGAGCTCACCATTATAAACTAGAAAATTAAATTTAACATCTAATTTCAAGTGTGGGATAGATTTACCATCTGTAGAGGAGGAGGCTTTCTTGGAAGATGAAGATGAAAGAGGAATTTCTTTTATTTAATCTTATATTCCTTTGCTTCTTTCTCATTTCTATGTTCCTCATATATTTCTTTGACCATGTTCTTCATGGTGAGGAAATCACACTAGAATTCTACCTCAGACGTATCTACTCCCATACTTGACTGATGGCTTGCACATCTTAAAAAAAAGTAGAATCAAAATCTACAAGTTCTCCTTCATCACATCTTGATCGTGACATGGTTAACATACAAGACTATTACAATTTCTAGACAATGTGTTAAATGGATTTGATCATAAGTTTTTATACCAAACTGATCCAAAAACCCAAGTTATAAAAACTTTTATAGTCTACTTGGATTAGATAGAACTAAATATTTAATTTCCAATTTCTCTTAAATTAAATTATAAAAATTGATTTTAAATAATCCTTAATTTAAATTTAGAAATTGAAAGAATTTCATATCATAGAGAATAAATTAAAGAAATGACACAAAAGGTTTAGTTATGGGGTTCACCAAATGGCTACATCTCTGGGTCCACTATATGAGTGTTTTGATCTACTAAAAACTCTTTGATAATAATTAAAAATCTCTTTGAGCGTAATAAAAACTTTTGTATTAGATATATGTCTATGTAGCACAAATAAACCTCTTTAAATTATTGGAGGTTCTTGTTACCTCTATAACCATATATCTTTGTCTATAAAGTTATTCTATGTCATTCCACTACTTATGTACCAAAAATCCTTCCCCTTATATAAAATGATGTGTAAATATATATTTCTGAATGATATTTGGCATTGGATAAACATAAACAAATTTCCTTGGTGGGGCACTAACAATTTCTTGAATTGGGGTTTTTTTGTTTCAAAAACATGGCATTAGCTTTCTAGTATTTTTTTGGCCTTCACATATTGGCTTAGAATTGATATTTTTTACCCATATTGAGTTTCCTACTATCTTGGGTTGACATCCCATCAAAACAAGTTATTTTTAATACTTCCACCTTCATTGGCTTATCCATAGTTTTACCCCCATATTTTGTCAATGGTTCCATGTGACAAGATAGTAATTACCAAGTAAATCCAACACATTTTTTCCCAACACAAATTTTTTAATAAATAGCTGATTTGTGCCAAAAATGGCATGAATGCCAATGATAAGATAGAAGTTTGCATGCTACATGTTAATTGGTGCCAAGATAAAAGTTAGTGTGGAGGTTTAGCATTGGTTTCAAGTGGATTATTAACTCAAATCCATTATCTATTTATGATTTATGTTTAGCACCAAAGATTAAATATAGTAGTCAATGACATATATGTCAATATAAGATTCACCACCATATGCTATTTTTTCTAGACACAAGCCATGATTTACTCACCATACTACCCATGTGGCTATTAACTACCACATAATAGATAAACATGGGCTTTGATAAACCTTATTATATCATAGCATTGGTGAAAATCTCAAAGCCTTAATCCCATGAAAGTAGATACCATGTAACTCTTATTTAAAAAAATAGATTAACATGCTAAAATAAAACTAAACTTGATGAGCAGTCTGTACCATTCATTCTAACATTTTCATGCCAAAAACATGTTGTACTTTGGATAATTGGAGTCAATGCCATAAATTCAACACTTGTCTTGGAATAATTTAACATGTAGTTCCCCATTATGATGCTTATCTTTTACTTCACAATCTATTTTAATAAATCTGCCAAGATGACATGTGCCCACACATACCTTATTTTTTAATAAAGATTTATATACATACAATTTTCAATAAGAGGTGATTGTACAGATTTAATAAGTGGTATGAATAAATAAAATATATTAAAGTAATATATATTAAAATATATTCATTAATAAATAATAGATATATTGAAATATATATTTATCAGTGGTAATTTTTTAAAATTAATTAAAGGATTACGGGTGGAGGTGTGGCATTATTTGCCAGATAATGCCACCACAACTACATTTTTAATAATGATTAAATAATTATAATATAAATATATTTTAAAACTAAAATCCTTATATAATTTCCACATTATCTCTGTAAGCATTTGATTAGAACCTTTGGTAATAATCCCTTGGATAAAGTTTGGCTTGGTATCAAACATGATGTGGATGATTTTGTTACCAAAAGCTTGTAATACTAATGAGTAAAAGTTGAGCATTACCACATTGGAGGTTTTTTTTATCCTCATTAAATACCAAGAGATAAGTGATTTGTAATCTCACTTGATTTTTTTTTGTCTTCCTAAATCTCGTAGGAAACATGATACTATTGTAGTGGTAATATTGATAAATTTACCAAGGTTGGTGATTTCATTGCTATAAATTTAACTAATGATGTTTTCATGTTTATGGAAATATCTTCAAAAGAGGTCTTTCTTATGCATGACATGCTATAATTATTTATTTATGATAGAGTTAAAATTTTCACATCAAGGTTATAGAAAACTTTGACTACAACATTTAGAACATGCTTAAATTTTAGTCCTACATACCACCTAGAAACATATAGTTAAACTAAAAGGTTGAATCAAGTGGTTTAAAACATGATGAAAATGTATTTTGTGGGTCAACAAACTAAGCAGGATTATTTTATCCATTTAGTTGAATTTTCATATAACAACACTTTTCATTCAATAATTAAAATGCCCCATTTGAAGCTTTGTATGGGCAAAAGTGTAGAACTCTACTTGGATGGGACAACTTGGAAAAAAATGTTGTTTTTAGACCTAATGTAATTTAGGAATATGATAAGTAGATGGATCTTATTCAATAAAATCTAAAAATTGCCTCTGATTGACAAAACAGTTACGCATCAAAAAAGAACACCATGTGAATTTAGTATTTTTGATAAGGTATTTTTATGAGTTAGACCTAAAAAAAGCTCCATTAAATTTGAGAAGTATTATAAATTAGTTATATGCTTTATTGGTATTTTTGACATCATAGAAAAGATAAGTTCTATTACTTATCAGCTAGCCCTTCCTACTTCTCTATCTAGGATTCATGAAGTTTTTCATGTTGCTTTATTAGTAAAATACATATCTGATCCTATTCATATTTTTGATTGGAAAAATATCAAGGTTACAAAAGAGGATAATATGTAATTGTAACAAATGAGGATCTTGTACCATTGTAGTGTTGAGCTATAAAATAGATAAATTCAGTAAGTTTTGGTCTAATGGGACCCACTTAGTGAAAGTGTTGGAAGATAAAAGTATTATTAGGAAACATTACTCATTACTATCTGATTAGTCCCACGTATAATTCTTTTTAAATGGTAGATGTTATGACCTAGTTTGAAATGATTTTAAAACTATGGATTATTATTTTATATAGACATTATATAAACATAATATTTTGAAACTTTATCAATTACTAATGCTTTCTATCTTACAAGAACCCATCAAGTCTCAATATTTCTAAGTGCATGCCTTAAGGGTTACACTATGAAAGGGGTGGGTAGACCATTGGTTCTTTGCAAGATTATTATCCCTTACTACCACTTTCTATCTACACAACAATCTCTCAAAAACATTTATTTAAGATTTGCCTCCAATTTTTCAACCTCCTCTAGTCATTTCCCACCTTCATTAGCCCTTGCCTAGCCTAAAATTATTTTTAATGGTTTAAATTACATGGCCAACCCCATCAAACTTATACTTTAATTGATAAAACTTATTTATGGTCTATGTCATTCATAGGCTAACCTAGATCAAGACCTAATTTTTTATCACTAATGATATAAGGTCGATTGGGTCGACCTTGTAGGCTTAAAGTTTTGGAAAGGACTAGGGCTAGATCGACCTATATAAACACATCTATTTCATCATTTCTAAGAGAAGAGAAGAATAATTGATATATATTGTGCATTTGATTATCCACCGTTATACTTGAGTAGCATAGCTTAGGGTATCATAATCTCTTTGGAGATACGGATCTTATCTTATGGAGAAGTTTTTTGGATGCATTAATAGGTTATGTAGCCTAGATTTGATTTATCTTTGTCATCCTTACATACCACCACAACCTTCTTTGAATCACCTTGGCTAAGGGAGAGATTGAGACTCGATAGGTTTTTCAAAGGTAAGTATTCTTAACTTTGTTCCTCCATTCTAACAGTAGATAAATATATATTTGTACTTGTCTCCCATGCATTAGGATTTTGTATACATTGACATAAGTATATGTCTTATATGCATGTTTAATTTTCATGTTTATTACCCTACTTTGTGCCAAAAATGTTGGTGAGCACTAGATTATATTTTAATTTACTTATTATTTTAGTGAATATGAAACCATAGGACATAGTTAGGGTTATTGCATAGTTTTGATTGATTGGAGGCTTTATAACCCTCCCTAGTAAATTTATGGTGGTAAGATATCCCTTTTCTAGGTCTAGTGAAGGTATCTTGGTCATGACCCTAAATATCTAATGTATCCATAATTGGAAGTGTAAGTAGGATTTATATTCTTTGAGCTAGGATTGATATATAGGTCTATTGCATTTCCCATTACATACATTCTGGTGAACCTAATGTGAATCTAAACCTTGTAGGTTTTATTTCCTACCATCATTTTTATCATTTAATTATATTTTCCCATATTTGCACTACTATATCGAACTAGTCAGCATAGTTCTAACTCTCTATGCATAGGTACAACACACAGTCACTTCAAAAAGATTTTGTTCTAAGTACTCATTAAATACAAGTTGCTGGATCAAATAGGTCAAAAAAATACCCTTATTCAGTTCTATATGACATTCACTATCGAACAAGTTGACTTTTTCTTCTATAGAGGTCAATACTGTTAAATAGGTCAACCCTATTTTTTATTCTTCTTAAGCATACAGGATTTTATAGAGCTTGGTCAAACCAATTAACCTAGTTTTCATAAATTGAAAGCAATAATTAAGGCATTTTATTATTAAATTTTCAATTTTAACCATATACAAGACCACCAAGGTTCCTCTCTTTCCCCTCTATATCATTTCATTACTTTTTTTAGTCCTATTTTTCATAAGCTAGCAGTCTTCAAAACTACAACCCTACAATAAACTAGGTTCATCTAGTCGACTTAGTTCTATAGTTTGCCTTCTATCTGAGAAACATAATCTACCTATTTGACTCTATTACTAAATACCTTGCTTCTATAGAATAGTAGCAACTCAATCAAATCTATTTTGTACTATTTTCATACAATGTTGCCTAAATTGACTCAGTATTATTCTTAATTAAGCAATTAACAACTATTTGTTAGTAATTAATCCAAATTTAATTTTTAGTTGTTTGCATGCTTAGAGTAACTCACATAGTCTAAATAGGTGTTTTTTTAAATTACCATTTTAGTTACACTATTTTACTCTTTTTCACACACTACCAAATCACATAACATTCAACACACATTTAAAAACTTGTCTTCCCAATGCCTACTTATTTTTATTTTATCACCAAGGGGGAAGCTGACTTGGTTTTTTGGACAAGTATAAATATGTGATTAATGGTATATATTGGTAAATCACCTAACATACTTATTATTATGGGATTACAAAGTGAGGGGTTAGGCCCTAATACCAAGCCAGTAAGATTACCAACATAGATCCCTTTCATCCCAAACATATTGAAACCATCCATATATTGCCTTTCTAGTTCCCTATTTCAACCAACTATCCTATCACATTTACATCAACACTTTATAATAATCTAATAACACTTAATATGACCACTTAATTAGTATTTAATTTTTAGTTGATTTCTTGATCTCTAATCATTATGTGTTGTATTTCAAAAACTTACTACTAACAATTTTGACCTCATAGTTCAAAATTTTACCCCTACCAATCAAAAATTTGCATATCATGTTAGTTTATCTTATGAGTCAATAGTTGGTCTTAAAAATTCATTAAATTGATCATTAAAAGCTATGATTAATAGGTTAGTTTGGTTATGCATTTAATAAGTGTACTTGAGAAGTCAACCAAAGTTGAAAGATTACATGAAAATGATGTATTTTGTACCATGAATTTCCCCTACAAGTTTGATGTCTTGGTGTGTCTCATGTCTCAGGATATAAGCCTTCAAAAATAATCTAATAGTGTGGGACATGTTAAGGGATGTCAAATTAAAGCTATCAAAAATAGGTATTTAGATTCAAAAAATATAACCATTGTAGGGTTGTCAAGTGTTGAAGCCTTTCTCAATTAGATCAAAGATCAATGGCATGTGGGTGATCACACAAAGTCATAAGTCAAAGTCCCCTAGATCAATATCGATGGTGCGTATGCCTACATACAAATTTTGATTGATGATCTATGTTGAAGATTAGGGTCAATAAGCAAGTTAGATATATGATACACATTAAATCATGAAGATGTATATTTAATAGTGATCGCAAAGTCAATAGGTCAAAGTATTCTAAGATTCAATGCAATGGTGACATGTGTCACAACCATGGTAAATTGGTTGTAGATCAATGACCTGTATTTGATCATATGTGTAGTAGATTGATGATGTGTATTTGATCATACATATCAAATATTTATGTTGCATGTTTAATTGTGTAGATGGAGATCAGTGGTGTAAATCAAGTCAATAAATCAATAATCCTAGATTTTATTCAAGGCTATGACATGGCATAAGAGCATTAATTGAATGTAGATTGATAATAGGGTGCATAGAAGGCATATAGGGCTACCAAGTGTCATAATATAGGAAGCTCAAATTAAAGATCAATGACCAATGTTTAACTTCAAGGTTAGGATATTATCAAGGAGATTGACACAATGAATTTGATAAAGTTTCTAGGGTGTAAGAGATAAAGACACATATCCAAAGTGACAACGATCATATTTTTAAATTAAATAAATGTGGGAAGGAGATGTCACATAAGTAGACATGTTAGATTAAAAGATAAGATTTTCAAAGTCATAATTATTTTTTTAGCCTATCTCATGATTGGAAATGTTGTTTTAGGCATGGAACACATTAACACATAGGTTGAAAAGCTTTTTTGTAGGTTTTATGGCTGCCAAGCTTCAACACTTTTGCAATTAAGCCTAATTGGCCTAATTGATAATCATAGAAGGTTAATTTGATATTGGAATACTAATTAAATGATTTAATAGAATGTGTCACACTAGGTAGTTAATCCTTGAGGATCATTGAATACACATTTCATGGTTATGATGGAGAAGTGGATAGTTCCCTTAACTTTATCAACCTACCTTAGAGAAGTGTGGACTATTACGTAACTATGGTGGCCTAATACATCTTGTAACTACCATGTGGAGTAATTTTAGACTATTTCAAGCATGTTCAACCTTTTAAAAAGTAGTAACTAAAGTTGACTCAGTCCCATCATCTCAATTTCAATGCCAAAAGGAGCCTTTAATGAGCATCAATGTAGGGAGAAGATTAGAAAAGATTTATATAGCTATTGTAACTAATTTTTGAATTGGAATTAGTTAATTATGACCCCTTCTCTACCCTTATATACCATTATTCCCTTCTCTCTCATATTAGTATTCTATTTATTTAGGCTTCTAAGCCTTGATTTTTATCCCTCAGGCTGGTATGAGGAAACTCTACCATAATTGTACTTGTGCACATATTTTAGAGTAATGAATAGAATATTTGTAGCTATTTACTAATATATACTTAGTTTCTCATACTTGTTTGGTATGAAAAAGTGGATTTCATCTTCCCTTTTCAAATCCAAGTCTTACTTAGGTGCTAAAAAATCTTTGTTGTAGGTCATCTAATGTGTCTTGGTCATTGGTAGCTCAAGCTTGAAGTGGACTACTAACTATAAGTGTCTTCAATTAGGCCTTACCCTCATTTCCTTCCATCCTAAGTCAATAAAACTAACCTCTAGGTGAAGCATTATTTATTATAAATCACTGTAGGTAGTATGTTAGTTTTATTCATAGTCCATTAGTGTGTTAAGAGTTCAAGATTATGAGTGGATATAATTAATTCATGGCACATCACCACACTTATAGTAGGTTTACATTTATATGCAATTTTCTTAACTATTTTCACCCTCATAGAGTTTAGATCTTATAGAAAGAGCACTAAATTATCAAATTAGAGGAGATAGACCATTAAACAATCTAGAGTTTTGGCCCAATATTAGGTAACCCATTGCCTAGGGTGATTCCCATGTTGAACTAGGTTTGAGTAGAGGGATTGAACAACCTTCTTCTCAACTAGGGTGTAACCTAGAACTCCAACAATTATGGTACTCTTAGTAGGACAAAATTCAAGTGCCTTGAAGTATGATTTGATAACATGAAAGGATAACTTGTATCCATATTAAAGAGCCTCAAGCACTATATTAGTTGAATTTCAGTCAAAAGTCTACATTAGTCACAATAAGTCTTCACTTTAGATGTGATAAAGATCATCATTCATGGTTTTATTCATTTAATGTGTTTGATGGTGAAATATGGATGGATATGAAGTAAATTCATGTTATACACCTTGTTATGAGCTAGCCTATGATCTCTTAAATTTTATCATGAGCCTTTGCAACCCTATTCTACTCCATATTAACCATGTCTTCCCCTCTTCAGTCATATGATGAGTTTCCCTATGACTAGGAATATTAACCCTACTATGAGTCTCATTTACCCCCTCTATAGCTTGATAACCATATTGATTAGTCATGGTAGAAACATGACATTCTTGAAAAACCTACTCATAATCCAAGCCATTCCATATATGTCCTTAAACAAAACCTATTAGACCAAGATAATAAAATGATCAACATTGACACATTGAAAGGGTATGGGCAGAAAATACCAAAACATGTCATTAAAGGGGTTAGAATTGTAATGCAATGGGAAAAATAAATTTGGATGTCCTTCATTAGGGTAGGTTATCCTATAAACAATTGTGACATTCTTGACATAAGGGGACTTATCTCCAATATTGAGGAAAAGCTCACAACCCATGAAGGACAACAAATACCCCATCATCCATCTTATCTTCCCTCATTCACCCCATGTCAACCTCATGCTGAGCCTTCCATCACATTTCATAAAATCCCATCAAATGAGCCTCAAAGTCATCATGGTTCCTCCCAACTCCTTTAAACCTCCTTCTCATGAAAATCTATCCAAGGCAAAGTCTAGGAAGAAATAAAAGATGGTGTTGAAAGAGATAGTCACCATGAGAAATCAAGAAATGATTTTGAAGCCTACCTTATTAGGAAAATTGAACTTACAAATAAGCATTTACATCAAATATTAGTAATTACAAAAATGAACCAACCTCACCTCCATATACCTCCCTTCATGCCCTAAGTAGCCCTGAAATTTATACAAGAACCTTCTAAGCCTATATTTCTATCCTAGAATAAAGTGTTAAAATCAAGCAAATTTGAGGATAATCAATCCCCACCTTCCCCTTCTCAAGATTGTAAGTCATTTCCATCTTGTAGATCCATATATAATATTATGTAAAAGAAAGAGGAGAGCATATTTGTTAAAGATAAACATCTAGATCAAGGAGATGTCATGCATACCTCATCTCTCTTAGAGTCATTTCAAGACTATCCTATGCCACTCCTTGAAGAGGTAAGAAGTGAATTCCATTTTGAACTCATAGTTGATGATGATGAATTGTCAAATTTAGAAGAGGATCTTATAATATGGATTCTAGTTTATAAAGGGGAATAATTTTTAGTTTTTAAGACTATAAAAGATGACAAGTTGCAGAAGCTTGATGAACCACAAGAGAAAGATTCTGACATTATAAAAGGTGAAGATGATCTCTAGGACTTTATTGATGACATGTAGGATGATATTAACCATGAAAATCCTTAGACACTTATAGTAGAGGTAGAAGAAATTTAAAGATCAATTAAGGAGATTGAGGATCAAAATAACATTGAAATATTTCAAGGTTATCAAATGGTTATTGAAGATCATCCAAATGATCTATTTGATGTTATAGGAGTAGAATAAAACTTCCTTGAGGAATATTATGAGCTAGTACAACTTTGAGAAGATGATTTCATCAGATCAATGAAAGGCATCTCTATGAACATGTTATATCAAGAGGTTGCCCCATTTGAAGAAGCCTTGTTTGACATCCTCAAACAAGGTTACCAACATTTTATTCCTATTGCAGCAGTCTCTTTCCCTAATGAGTAGTATATAAAATTTGAAAAACATGAACAAGATAGGTTTGGTATATTTTCATTATCTAGTCATCCATGTGATAGTATTTAAAGTGTTAAATTGATGAGTATAGAGTTAGGAAAAAGACTATTTGAACAAAAAAGAAAGCCTAAAGATAAGGTTTCATCTATTTTGGTGGTTATTGAGGTTAATCTTGGTCATGTGATTTAAAGTGAAAGCCTAAAAACATCTAATCTTATAAAGTTAGGAGACAACACTTATTGATGAACTCACAAAGCACACTAGCTCTCTTCAAGAGGTTAAAAGCAACAAAGAGTAGTAGGAGGTAAATATTAAGACATCAAATGAGTATGTGCTCATTATAATTATATTTGTAGATGATGTAACATTTGAGAGCATCATAAGTGACTTGATCAACAAGAATATTACTCCAACAAGTATCTCATTTACATATCTACTTGCTTCATACCATTTCCTACCTTATGGGAAGAAAATATAAGGAAACTTTCCATTTGATCTAGGAGGGAAAAGACACACTAAGGTTAGTTGTAAATAATAGTAGTTTGGAATGTTTATCTTACTTATAATAAGTTTGGTACATAAGTTGGTTGTTTATCTCCTATTGGTTCTATCTCTTGAGTGCTATGTATTTTAGATTAGATGTTAGTTTGTTTTATTTTCTTATCTTTCTGTATCTTGTTCTAATGCAAGTCTGAGAGGTGTCAAGATACAATTTAATTGGATAGTCCAAGACTCATGTTATACTTCTTTGTTTGACTCTCATGTTCATGAAAGTGTCTAGGTTCCCTTGACCAGCAGGCTCATCACCCATTAGAGTCACTGGTATGTTAATAATTTTGACCTCATAAGTCAAAATGTCACCCACACCATTCAAAAAAATTAATATCATGCCAATCTATCTTGTTATTTAGTATTTGGTCATAAAAATTCCTTAAAGTGATCATTAGAAGCCATGATTAATAGGTTAGTTTAGTTTTTCATTTAATAAGTATACTTGGGAAGTCAACTAAAGTTGAAGGATTACATGAAAATGATGTATTTTATGCCATGAATATCCTCGTCAAGTTTTGTGTCTTGGTGTGGCACCTATCTCAGGTTTTAATCCTTCAAAAATTATCTAATGCTACCAAAAATAACTATTTAGATTCAAAAATATAACCATCACAGGGTTTCCATGTGTCAAAGCCTCATTAAACCTGATCAAAGATCAAAGACATGTGAGTCATCACCTGAATTCATAAGTCAAAGTACCCCATATCAATATCAATGATGTGTATTCTTACATATAGATTTATATCAATGATCCATGTTGAAGACTTAGGTCAATAAGAAATATAGATCTATGATGTGCATTCAATTATGTATATGGAGAAATAACAGTGAGCATAAAGTCAATAGGTTAAAGGATCTTGAGATTAAATGCGATGGTGATATGTGTCACAAACATGATAAATTTGTAGCATATCAATGACCCTCATTTGATCATATGTTTAATGGATCAATAATTTGCATTTGATCATGCAAATCAAAGATTGATGATGCACATTTAACTATGCAGATGGAGATCAATGTTACAAATCAAGTTAATAAGTCAGAAATCCTAGATTGCATTAAAGGTTACCTCATGGCCTAATAAAATTAATTGAATACAAAATAATAGTAGGGTACATAGAAGGCATGTAGGGCTATCAAGTGTCATAATATCAAAATCTCAGATTAGAGATCAATGGCCAATATTGAAATTTAAGGCTAGGAGATTCCCAAAGAGATCAATGGATTGAATTTGATCAAGTTTCTAGGGGGCATGAGATGAATACATGTGTTCAAAGTGACAATGGTCATATTTTTAAATTAAATAAATAATGTGGTAATGAGATGTCACATAAGTAGACATGTAAGATTGAAAGAGTAGAGTTTCAAAGGCATAATGCTTTTCTTACCCCATGCCATGACTGGAAATGTTGTTTCAAGCATGGCTCACATTAGCAAATAGGTTGAAAATATTTTATATATGTTTCATGGATGCCAAGTTTCAATAATTAGGAAATTAAGCCTAATAGGCCTAATTGGTCTAATTGATCATTAAAAAGGGTAAATTTGGAATTGGAAGACTAATTGAATGATTTAATGTAAATTGTCACACTAGGTAACTAACTTTTAAGGAGCATTGAATGCACATTTCATGGTTGTAATGGAGAAATGGATAGTGCCCTTGACTTTGTCAACCTACCTTGGATAAGTGTGGGATACTACATAACTATGATGGCCTAATTCATCTTGTAACTACCATGTTGATTAATTGTAGACTATTTCAAGCATGGTCAAGTCATTGGCAAGGAGTCACTGAAGTTGACTCAATCCCATTATCTTAATTTTAATGCTAAAAGGAGGCTTTAATGAGTATCAATGTAGAGAAAAGATTGGAAAATATTTATACATCTATTGTAACTACTTTTTGGAGTGGACTTGGTCAATTATGACCCCTTCTCTTTCATCCCATTTTTATATTTATTAAAGCTTCTAAGCCTTGATTTATATCCCTTAGGATGGTACGAGGAAACTCTGCTAGAATTATACTTGTGCACCTATTTTGGATTAATGAATAGAACATTTGTAGATATTTACCAATCTGTACTTAGTGTCTAATACTTGTTTGATATGCAAAAGTGGCTTTTATCTTCCCTTTGGATATCCAAGTCTTACCTAGGTGCTAACAAATATTCCTTATAGGTCATCTAATGTGTCTTGGTGATTGGCATCTCAATCTTGAATTGGACTACTGACTATAAGTGTCTTTAATCAGGCCTTACCCTCATTTTCCTCTAGCCTAAGCCAATCAAATTAACCTCTAGGTGAAGCACTATTTCTTGGAAATTATAGATAGTATGTTATTTTTATTCATAGTCTGTTAATGTGTTGAGAGTTGAAGATTATGAGTGGATATAATTAATTCATGGTGCATCACCACACTTAGAGTAAGTTTCAATTTCTATGTAATCTTATTAACTCTTTTCACCCCCATAGAGTTTAGATCTTACAGAAAGAGAAATGTATTATCAAATAAGGGGAGTTATCCCCTTAAAAAACCTAGAGGTTTGGCTTAATAATAGGTAATCCACAACCTAGGGTCATTCCCATGTTGGACTAGGTTTGAGTAGAGGCTTTGAACAACCTTCTTCTCAGCTAGGGTGTAACCTAGACATCCAACCCTTACATTGGATAACATTGGTGCAAGGTTATGTGTTGTGTGCCCCACTTGGATCACCAAAATTGATATAATTTTTTATGTGTTTACTTTCATTCTTGATTCACTTATCTTTAATTTTTCCCCTATTTTAGAACACTATTGTTTTGGTTGATATAGTCTCTTACAAATTATATTTCTCCTACTAGTAGTACAAAATTGACATATATGACTGTGTCTTATTATTTATCCCTTTTCAATTCTTTATCTAGTAGTACACAGTTAACCTACATGACTTTGTATCCTTATCAACCTTCTTTATCCCCTATATGAAATACATAGTCAACCTTCACAACTTTATATTCTTCTCTACCTG
Source organism: Torreya grandis (assembly GCA_037957365.1). Lineage (NCBI taxonomy): Eukaryota > Viridiplantae > Streptophyta > Pinopsida > Cupressales > Taxaceae > Torreya > Torreya grandis. The sequence goes on from JARHVA010005560.1 coordinate 102,918, forward strand.
TTAGGTTACAACACATAGTCTACCTCCACAACTTTATATCATTTTTTTTAATTTTTTCTTTACACCATCTTTATCCTTTTTAAAATTTATTTTTAATCATGAACTTATTATTTGAGGATAACAAAGTCATAAACTCAATAAATATGATGAGCTTTATTGACCCCAATAGGTTTTCCCATAAACAACTTTTGGATACTACTCTAGACAAAAGTAATGTGTATATGGCCACTCAAAATAGAAAATATGGGACCCCTCCTCATACATCTTCAGTTCACAACCATCTATTCTCCTTATAATATCATCTTGAATTAGAGTAGACTCTAGAAATTATTTTATTCATTAAAAAATTTCCTCAACATCAAGGAAAATACCCATATATTATTTATCACCTTCTAATAAGTGGTCAAATAGAAGAACCCCATTCACCTTCCCCACATTCTCACATAGATTTGGGGGTAATATCTTCTTTATATCTCAACCTCTTCCTTCTCTTTTAACCCCTTCTCATACTATTACATCTTCTTTAATTTCCTCAACCTCCATACTAAGTTTCTCTACTAACATGGTAGGTTACACATCTAGTGGGCCTTTTCCAAGACTTGCTCTTCTCAATTCCTCCATTAATGCATCGTTTACTACCCATGGTAATCCTTCTATTAGTGCATATTTTTTTTTAAAAAAAGTCATGCTCCTAGTGCCTCTTTTCCTCAAAAATCCTCTCAAGTTACTAATATCATGCATGCCACTACTCATAATGGTACCCAAGCCACTAATACCAATGTTAATGTTTCACATGTTGTGAAGAAAACCACTCAAACCCATCGACTTTTATTAAAAACTCTTAAATAATAAAACATTTTCAAAGATAATAATTCCAAAAAAATGATTCAAATGCAAAATCATCTTATTCATCTCCAAAATCACCCTCAAAATATTCGATAGGGAGCACACAAGCAAAATGCCCCTACCCCCCTTAGGGATTCCCATGGAAATCTTATCCCTCAACCTCCTCTTGTTAACAAAACAATCAAACACATTAAGAATTAAACTCTTACACATCAAATTTCTAACATCTACAAAGTAGGTATCACCCCTACCATTATCAATAATGGGACAACCAATCCTACACTAAACTTAAAAACATTTGGAAATATATACAAAGATTGGGTCGAGTTAAACACTTTTAATGCTACCAAGATCTTATAAAAAACCCTCTATAGAGATGATTTAAATTGGTATAACCAAATCAAATCTCATTCCATCACTAGTTTAGAATAATTAGTTAATGCTCTTGTACAAGAGTTTCAAACTAGTGACCTCTATGAAAATACCTTGGATCATTTATTAATCGCAAGAAACTTAAGATAAAAACCACACAAGATTTCATCAAATGGTGGAAGACCTTATCTAACAAATGTGAACATAAAATGGTATATGATAACCTCTTTCATCTATCCACCAATTCTCTCTATCTTAAGTGTCAATATCAAGACTATAATCTTTCACCATAAACTTTGGAAGAGGCCTTCGACCAAGCCAAGCCCAATATTTCCTTATGCATCAATTTGAGCCATCTCAACCTCTTATGGGCACACGTATGATCATAAAAGTTAAAAATAATCAAGTTACTAATGATGGTGTCACTAATTCCTATGATACCATTCATAATATTCAAGTTATTGATCATGACCATACTCTAGAACAAATTTTCACTTTACACCTCATCCCTAATCCTCAGTTTTATCCAAGAAGTAACATCAATTTTCATAATCCATTATCCTTAGTAGAAATATAAAAATGTATACTAAGGCCTCTTCTATGAGAGATTTATCCCACTCATCCTATTAATTCATCATATGATCCAAATAAATTTTATTGGTTTCATGCTAGTTGGGGTCATTCTCATGAGACTTATCATTATTACATAACTTAACTATGGATTTCCTCCTTGTTCCCAAATTTAACCATGATTATCTTATTCTTAAATGTCAACAAGCCTATGAAATTGCCTTTAAAACTCACAAAACATAAATCAAAACTCAAAATTTGAACCAAACTAATGTTGATCTGGCATATATAAAGACCCTCTTCTGAATCACCAAGATAATAATGATAAGTATATCATTTGGCATTATGTCAAATTCTTATCTATATTACATGGTAATTTATTTTCACACTACATGTTATCTATGGTGTCATTTCCTTCCTTATGTTCTCTTATGTATTCTTTTCATGATTACATTTTTTTTTAATATTTATATATTCATTTATTTTTATGGATGTCTTGTATCCTTATCATTATTGTTTGTTACCTTATCTCTATAACATGGACAATCATTATTGTGACTTGGATATACAAACCTTGCTCCCCTTAATCCTCCTTATTTACCATGTGATCAATTGGCAAATAAGTCATCTCATTATAATATGACTTTACTAGTTTATCTTAGATCTCCCTTTATTTCCTGTAATTCCTTTCACAAATTAAGCATACACAAGGTTGAAACTTGAGATAACATGCTAGTTCATAGGTAATCCTAAGTGTTCTAGTTAGTCATGTCTTTGGCTACTTAGCTTCTTTCAGCCAACTTCTAAATCTCATTAATGTGTATCACTTTGTCTCTCATGATTGGTCATTACAAATCCATATGGAGTAATCTCAAAAGCCATAACAATTGAAAAGCCAAATCATTTCAACAAAAGGAAAATGATACAAAAGACAACATTAAAGCTTCCAAAAGTTAAATCACATTAAAATATGTGATTCAAAGCACATCTCCTTTTTTTTAATAAAATATCAAACTCCGTAATTGGATTAATTATAGAGTCGAGGTTCATTGGTGTGTGGTAGGCCAGTAAATTGGGAAAGGAGAATTAATAAATCTTTTAGTGCTACCTACTTTCTCACATATATACCCAATCTTCATGGTAGACCAATGGCTCTATAAGAGGTCCTAAGGAATGGGTGACACGTTATGGGAAGGTAGGTCCATTTTAATTTCCTTATTCAAACAATCAACATGATATGATCCTATTATCTCACTTATTTGCATATACAATGTTGTGCTTACTATGAACAGGTGTCTTTTGCATATTGATGGTCACTAGTCATTTAGTGTTTTTCTATGTCCTTAGTATGCCTCATGTTTCCTAAATATCTTCCCATAGATGCTTACATTGTGATTTTTACATTCCCTCTTTAATTTCACACAATCCTAATATTTCCCCTTGATAAATATTCTTCTATTCAATAATCACTCTCCCTAGGGATTCCATATGTGAGTTGTAGTATAAGACCTTAGATAGGACCATGCCTTCCTCATAAATTACCAAATTACCATTACAAAGAACCCTTGTATCATATATTTCATGTTATTTTTCACTTTATTGGTGTTTCCTTTATGAGTTGTAGTGTAATACCATAAGTAGGACTTAGCCTTCTTCACAAAATTTTTTGATGCCCAAGTCATAATAAAATTACGTGTGTCAACTTTGAGATATTTCATGATTGATCATGAGTTACATGTCATGGATATGCTCCCCATCTTGATATAGTATGTTTTATGACTAATCTATTGATTTTTTAGTTTTTATCTTTTTATTTTCAGATTCCATGTAAGAATACAACCATTTTTCTTAAGTTTTTGATACTTCTCATCTTGAATTAGTGTGATCAATTTAAGTTCATTTTTCCAATTTTGTTTCTCTTTTATACTTCTCAATGTGATTTAGTATGATTGATTGATTTAATTGTTTGTTTTTTAAACCATTTAATTTTCATATGACTTACATTTTATTACATTATTTTCATACCTCCCAACATGATATAGTGTGATTTTACTTATTTTAATTTGGTACAAATCTTTTTCATGGTTTAAAAACATTTTGTTATCCTTTTTACCACCTTTGGTTTATTATATTTAGTCATCTTTTGTTATTACACATTTCCCATCATGATATAGTGTATAGTACATTTCTTTGTGATTAATTATACTTTCCCAAGTCATTTTTGACTTTTTATTTTTAACCATGCATGTGTATCCCATAATTATAGCAAAGAAAATACTCCAAATATATTTATCATAGGATATATAACAAAATAAAAATACCTATGATTGAAATAAATATATCCATTCATTAATAACCATAATCAAATATAACTCATGAGATCAAATCCAACTTTGAAAATCAATATCTATATATATAATGTGTTTTATATGATAGAATAATACAAAATATAAAATATATAGCTCCAACTTTATGGCTATGCTCCATTCTGCCTATGCTATGGCCAAAACACACTACCCATAGATACCTAGGACCATCCCCTCTACATGGTATTTTTTAATGAGGTAGTCTATAATTTCAATCATTCTACCTATCCTTTTAGTTTTCCCACCTAAGCTTGTACCTATCCAAGCTAGACCATGGTAACCATGTGTGTTCCTCTCTCCTGAGCTAAGGCTTACTAGGCTTATGCCTTTCCTACTCCCACCCATGCCAGTGGTTTCAACCCATCCTCAAATTTCTAAAACTTTCTCACATCCTCCCCCACCATTCTGAACTAGCCTACCTAAGTTGGGGTAGATCGTACCACAAGATGATCTAGCATGGTGGGGTTGTATGGTACCAGTATTCCTTCCAAAATGTCATGGTGTGTATCCATGAATAGGATCCCCATCTAACCTCCTCTATCATAGGATATACAAAATCAAATACCATATAGATATAAGATCACATATATCTATATACTACAATCACATGAAACTAGTATGTTATATTAAGGCTTAAAATTACAACAATTTTCACCAATCTTGGTATCACCAACCACCATCTCCCCATCTACTCACTTGTTGAGCATGATATTTCCATCTGCTCATTCCCTAAATACTTCCTATGTCAATCATCTCCCCACTAGTACAAATCCAAGATTTACCACTCATGCACACCATGGCCCTCTCTTGATAGGTGCCTCTATCAACCAAATCTATCCTAGACCAGCTAATGGGTCCTCCTATGTTGCAATCATTATGGCCATTGTGCATCCTCCTTGTTTTAGTTTTTATATCCTCATCATGATGTATCTCTAGTCTCCAACTAGGTCTCTTAGAGCTCTATTTGCTTAGAATAGTAAAAATGAAAAATGAATTATTTTTTACCTTATTTATATTTATTATTCAAAATTATTTACCTTCAAATATTTACCATTAGATTCCTTATTTTCATCATATATTTATCTCTACTATCTCTTTTTAAAAATCATAAAATGTTCTAGAATCCTAACATTGTAGAGACCCTTTTCATATATTACATGACCATGTTGTAAATTTTTTGATTTTACTCTATTTTTTGCATAACCTCTATAGGTTCATCTAATGTTCCCTACATTAGACAACTTCACATCTTATTACATCTTCTTTTTTATCTATAATATTAAGATAGGTAAATGTATGTGTATTTCAATTATGACCTTTCATTTATCTTATTATCTCATTACTACACTTTATTTAGCTTCAGTTTTATGTGTTTCTATTTTATTTTCCTAAAACACCATCCCATGTTGCACCTACATGACACATGGTGAGATTTTAGTGAGGCATATGTATACACATAATATTTTAAAGCTTTATCAATTATTTATGTTTTTTATCTTCTAGGAACCCATTAATTCTCAATCTCTTTAAGTACATGCCTTAAGAGGTGCACCTAAGCTTTCTTAATGCACCTCCCAACCATCTCACAAAAAAATTCCCCTAAGCTTTTCCTCCTATTTTACACCCTCCTCTAGTCATTTTCTACCCTTATTAGTAATTCCCTAGCCTAAAATCCTTTTTGATGGTTTATGTTACATTTTTATCCCCATCAACCTTATAATCTAATTGATAAAACTTATTTAGTGTCTAAGTCAGCCCATGGCCAACTTAGATTAAGACCTAATTTGTTTTTATCAATAATGATACAAGGTCGATTGGGTCAACCTTATTGGCCTAAAATTTTAGAAAGGACTAGTGTTATATCTACCTATATAAACACATCCATTTCATCATTTCCAAGAGAATAAAAGAAGCAAAAGAGATATATATTGTGCATTTTCTTATCCACCATTCTTATTAAGGATCATAGGTTAGGGTTTCATATTATATTTAGAGATACAGATCTTGTCTTATAGATAAGTATTTTGGATGCATTGATAGGTTGTGTATCCTAGAGATGATTTATCCTTGTCATCCTTACATAAAAAAATAACCTCTTATAAAACACCTTGTCTAAGGGAGAGATTGAGGCTCAGTGGGTTCATCTTCAAAGATAAGTATTCTTATATTTGTTCCTCATTTGTAAGAGTAGATAGATATGCATTTGTACTTCTCTCCCATCCATTAGGATTATATATATATTAACATGAGTATATGTATTTTATGCATTTTTACTTTTCATGTTTAATACCCCCACTTTGTGTCACAAGTTTTGGTGAGCACTAGATTAGATTTTACTTTACTTATTATTAGTTTAGTGAATATGAAACATAGGACCTAGTTATGGGTATTACATAGTTTTATGTGATTGGAGGATTTATAACCCTTCCTTTATGAATTTATTAACGTAAGGGATCCCTTGGATAGGTCTAGCAAATCCATCATAGTCATGACCTTGAATATCTAATAAATCCACAATCAGAAGTGTAAGTAGGATTTATCATCTCTAAGATATAATTATTTTATAGACATGTTATGTTTCCCATTACATATAAACATTGAATGACATTTATATGTTGGTTTTATTGTGATATCATATCATGGATTTGATCAGATACATTTTTTTTTAAAAAGGGTAAAAATAATATTAAGTAAAGAAGAGCATTATAAGAAGAACGAGGGGCAAAAACCCCCAGAAGAAAGAAACAAAGACTGGAAGACTAGGCACATGCCCAACTAAACAATATTAATAACCTCCATATCTACCTCCAAAATTCTTTCCAAATCAAAATGAAGCATCAGGGAGAGAGACCCCCAATCCTCAATGTTTCCACCATCCAAATGCTTAGATGCCCATTCAGCCAAACAATCCGCTGCCATGTTCCATTCACGCAGAATGTGAGCAAAAGTAACACTATCCATGAGCGATAAAACCCACAAAATCTATTGCATAATTAGAGATAGTTGCCAATTGACATCCAACACTTTCCTCTTAATGAGTAGGTTAGTTAAGACTTGAGAGTCTGATTCACACATAATCCTATGCCAACCTAACACCTATGCCTTCTCAAGGGCATAAATAATGGCCTGGCCTTCCATCATGTTGATGGTTTGTAGCCCCTCAAGAACTGCAAAGAGAAAAATCACTGTACCTTTAAAATCCCTTCCTATCCCTTCAGTACCTGTGGGCCTCAGATTACCCCTGGAGGAACCATCCATTATAATCTTGAAAATCCCACTGGGAGGGTGCTACCACTAACCAATCCTTAGAATTTGCTCCTTGACCTACCTAGTCTTCCTGACACACATTGAGTTACCAGTTAGTTGCTGGAATCCAAATCATGCCACCACCTAAGCATCATGTTTGGTCAAAGGAAGGTAGATCATGCTCTTTGATTAGATAGTCTCTTGGATCATCCCCACAACTTTTTGTCATACTTGCTATGCCATGACCCTCACCCCCCAGAAAATCTACCTATTTCTCTCCAGCCAGATCTGCTAGAGAAAAAAATGGGGCCCCCTAACCATGCATCCTATAAGAAAGGCATCCTTGAGGGGGATTCTCCCATGCCATTCCAAAATTTGACCACAATTAGAGCATGAAAACATGGGCACTACCAAACATCCCACCAATAGTGCCAGAGTTGTAAGGCAAAGGAGCATCAAAAAAATAGATGTGTTAAATCCTCCTCAGCTGCTCCGCACATAATGCATACTAAAGGGCCTTGGAAGCCTCTCTTATGGATATTATCCCAAGTTAAGCACCTATTCCAAGCTAGCATCCAAACAAAATAGTTGCATTTTGGCCATGAAAATTTATTCTAGACCTGCCTCCACCAATGCACTTCCCCACTACCCAATCTCTAAAGAAGTAAGGCCTAGTATCTAGAGGAAATAGTGTAAGCTCCCTTGGGATTGGGAGACCAAGTGAGCTCATCTTCCTCCTAAAGGGAACTATAATGATGCCTGGAGAGGATGCTCAATAGTTCCTCATTCTCCTCTTGCATCCCATTAACTGGCCAAGTTTTGGGAGCTTTCTAGTGTGCTACCTCCAATTATCCTTATGAAGTGTAAGCTTTGAAGTCACTCACTCGAGACCAACCAGCATCAAGGAATCTCTGACAAAGGTTCAACAAATTTGGGAACTGAGAAATGATGGGAGGGTAGCCATCCCAAGAGTCAGTCCAAAAGAGAGCCTTGGATCCCTACTTACAAAACTAGAATAAGCCTTCCTTAATGAGAGCAACCCCTTTTTTGAGAGTACCCCATATCACTGAACCTTTCCCAATAAGAGGATATCAAGGAATATCCCTCTGAATGGTCCTAGAGTAGTATTTCTATGAGAGAATTTTGGCCCACACCTTGTCTTGTTCAGTGCACCAATGCCAATAAAGTTTAGCCACCAAAGCAATACCATTTGAGTCTATCTACCTCAGACTGAGCCCCCCATATTGTTTGGGGCTACAAACAATCTCCCATCTAATAAGGCTCCATTTAGTGGAATTTAGACTACTAGCCCATAAGAATTGCCTGGTAACTAAATTGAACTCCTTAATAATTCCCATCAGGGCAACCTAGAGCATACATTTGTAAATGGGCAAAGCCTGCACCACAGATCAGATAAGTTGAACCCAACCAACACCTGTGAGTCCAATGATTCACTTTCACACAAAATTTCTCCAAAATAATCTGCTAGGATTCTTTGGATGTACGGCTAGCAAAAAAAGGGATACCCAAGTAAATCAAAGGGGGAGTCCCAATCTAAAAATGCAGAGTCCTCACGATCCACTACTGAATGGGCCCTAGAGTGTTGAAGAAGAAGATGGATGACTTGTCTTCATTAACCTTTTGTCTCAAGGCCATTAGATAAACATCCAACACCCTATGTAAATTATCTGCTTCACTCATTATGGCCATGCCCATCAGGGTAGTGTCATCAATAAACTGCAGGTGAGACTGCACTAGCAATTCACCTCCCCATCGCCATCCTTGGATATGCCCATCCTCTTTGTTCTTGTTGATCAACCTCACCAAACCTTTATCAAGGAGAATAAATAGGTATGGAGATAGAGGATCACCTTGTCACAGCCCCCTTGAGGCACCAAATAGCTTTGTATGTTCTCCATTAATAAGCACTAAGAAGAAAACTAAGGAAATGTAGCTCATGACCCATTGAATCCATTCATCTACAAAACCAAAAGCACTAAGAAACTTCTATAAGAATTACCATTTGACCCTATCAAAGGCTTTGGCCATGTCCAACTTAATGAACATCACCTTATATTTTGAGTTGGCCATGGAGTGAATGAACTCAACAACAATAATAATACCATCTAGAATTTGCTTGCCTTCCACAAAACCACTCTGCTCTTCAAAGATCATAGCACTCAGCCCTATTTTTAACCTATCTACAATGATTTTAGATATAATTTTATAAACAACATTACAAAGGGATATAGGGCAGAATTGACTTAGCTTATCAGCACCTTCGCATTTGGATATGAGGGCAAGATAGGTCATATTTGTAGCCTTAAGCATTTGCTTATTCCACTGAGATTCTTGGACAAAAGCTAGAAGGTCAAGTTTGATAATGTCCCAAAATTCTTGGTAGAATTTATCTGGGAAGCCATCAAGTCGAGCCACTTTCCCTTTTTTCATCTGAATAATGGTTTCCTTAAGCTCTCCAAGTGTGATTTCCTTCATTAATTGCTCATTCATTTCATGCATCACCAATAGTAGAATATAGAAGAGAACTTGAGCTTCTTTCAGTAATTCCCTATTAGCATCTTCCCTAAAAAGAGTAGAGAAGTATTGCACCACCTCCTCTAAAATTGCTGAAAAGGAGTTAAACTGCTCACCTCTTTCATTGACCAGGGCTGAAATAGAATTGCCATGTCACCTGGATTTAGATGAATTGAAGAAAAAGGATGTATTTCTATCCCCTTCCTGGAGCCATTTGATCTGAGATTTTTGCTTCCAAAAATTTTCCTCCCATAGCTCACATTCCTCTAGGTCTTTCACAGCCTGTGCTTCATCTTGCAGTATATCCTTAGTCAGTCCTTCCTTCCTTATTATTCTTGTGATACGATCAAGCTTGGTCTATGCATCAGCCTTAGCATGAAAAATATTCCCAAAGCATTGGTGATTCCACTGCTTGAGCTTATACTTCACATATTATAGAGTTTTGGCCAAAATGTACATTACCGTACCATGGGCAAGCCTACCCCAATGCCACCAATTGGCCACACATTCATGTAGAGATTGATCCTATAGCCACATGAGTTGGAATTTGAAGGAAGGAGAGCATGGGTGATACTGTGAAACACTATTAAGCTTGATAGGCCAATGGTCCAATCCTCTCTAGTCCAAAATTTTAGACCCCGTAGACCACATACCTCCAACCCAAAAACCAAAAACTAGAAAATGGTTGAGTCTCTCAGCTATGCAATGTTTCCCACTCCTATGATTATTCTAGGTAAACTATCCATTATTGGGCCTGACATCAACTTGGTTTAAAACTTTAATGTAATTATGCATTAGTAAAGCAGATGGGTCTATCCTTGATGAGCCACCTCACTTTTTAGTCAAATTTAGAAAAGCATTAAAATCACCTACCATAATCCATGGGTGGAAGGGGGCCATGCTACGGAAAAAACTTATGTGGCCCCATAAGGAGTTTTTACCCTACCAGTTGTTAGGGGCATAGATATTTGAGAAGAGAATGATTTCCCCCATCTCAAAGCTAGAAGTAGTCATAGTCATGGAAAACCTAGAAGTCAGCTAGCCTATGAGACCAATCTTTCATGGGTTTCACAGACAAGCTAGTCCTCCTGAGTATTCAATAGCACCAATGCATTGACATTCTCCCTACCTCCATAACTTAGGCACTAATCTAACATATCTTCAACTGAAAGCTTAGTCTCCTAAAAAAAGGACATCCAGCCTATGACTTTTAATTAGGTTATGAACATCATTTTATCTAGGGCTGTTGTTCAAACCCCTTATGTTCCAAGATATTACAATAATTTTAGAGGGTTCAAAAAGTGAGCATTTAGAGTCTTTACTAAACCTGAATCCACCAAAGTCTCTCCCATTAGCTTGATCTTTTCTAGGTCCTTTTTTTTGCTAGGATTTCTAGATTTCTCCCCCCTCCCTTCTTAAGGTCTTTTTGTAGAAGTCCTAAATGAGGAGAATATTTAATACTTCTTACTACCCTTAGGTCCCTAGTTTTCCCTGTGACGGGCATATTTCCATCTTTTTTAGGGGGAGCTACTGAGGAAGTCATTCCTTCTGAAATCATCATCTACTGGTCTATATCCATGTGACAATCTCTAACATCTTGTGTTTCAATTAAAGCACCTGAAGCATTGGTCTCCTGAGCTGGTCCCTCAATCCCCTGATCCAAAATCATTAGCCTAGGATTCACCTCCTATTGATTAAGGTTGTCTAGTATTTCAAATCTATTGAGTGAATCATCTAATTGTCTTTCCTTCAAGGACTATTTTTGGCCTCTATTTCTATAATGGCTTTTAACCAGCATAAAACCATCAGTTTTAGGTGCCTCACTTGGAATCAGGCCCTTTTCTTTGTTAGTTCTAGAAGGAATGCAAGTAAGTTGAGCAGGCTAAGGTTTAGTGGATTTTGAAGTGGGACACCATCATTGCAAATGTCCATAAGCATGAAAAAGATGACAGTGGAAATGAAGAGTTTCATAATCCAGTTATTGTACCCAAGAAAAAGGTCTCGCACTCATTTCAACAGCATCTGGTATTAGCTTACTAAGATCAATTTTAACATAAATGTGGGCATAATTCATTACTTTTTTCCCCAAGAGTGACATTGAAGAACCAACTGGCCTTCCCAATAGGGATCTAAGCAATTGTAGAGTGTCTTCATGGTAGCATTCCATCAGAAAGCGAGGCAAACACACCCACACTGGGACACGATTTGGTAGTTCCTTTGAAGGTATAAATTTGGCATGCCACAGCTTGATAAATAGTCCCACTTGGTTATGAAAGTAAGGACCTCCAGCAAAAACTCTATTACAGTCAGTTATACAAGTGAAAGTGACCATGAAATAGCTATTGGCCAACAACGTAATATCCATTTATCCTTTTGATGCCCACAACCTCTAAGCCCACGCTTCCAAGAACTACAGTGACATCTTAAGCCCTATAAACTTGTAGTAAAGGGAGTGATTGGAGTAGTATTCTATGTCTTCAGCAATCATGTCCATTGGTATGACCAGCTTGGGCCTCTCCTTGCATCTTTCTAGGTAGTCATTGACTTTGGGTATGCACGTGCCAAGATGCTCTACAGTAGCAAAAGAACCTGAACCCTGCAAAAGTGGAGCCTTTCCACTATTATGTGCTCCTTGGGATGCCTATTGTAGTCCAAGTGCCCCCCTGTAGCTATGACCTATGCTCTACCCTATCATGCCCTCCTTCTCTCTTTCATCCATCACTTCGGTTCAGTCTCGAGCAATTTGATCAGATACATTGATTTATAGTTTATTACATCATTATTCTAAAACAACTATGTTACATTATTATATTTTAGTTGATTACTTAGCTATGTTCCTTAGATATTTATTAGAGAGATATTGTTCATGTCTTATTTTATGATTATAAGGACCATCATTATCTAGGTTTGATATATGGATTCTATTTGGTAGGGTTGTGTATGTGGAAGTCAGCTATATTCTGAAAATGGCTATTAAGACATGAGTTTTTAAAATAACCACAGTTGCATATTTTCTATCAACTTCACTTTATTTACTAGTCTTTGGGTTGATTTGTTGAGTGAGTATGTCTTGATATATTTTAATTCTCATTCATGTGTGACTATTTTATTGATTCAATTTAGATGATCTATTAGATATTGTATCTATCAATCAAAGGATTGGTTGCCATTGTGTTGGAATTTACCTTAACTAGTTTTGTAATACTAAATCAATGACAAACAAAAATATACTTTCTTTGGTATCACTAGTATGATACATACTCATGTTTGGATCGTGTTGTATTTGACAAGCAGTGCCATTATCACTTTTTCATTGTGCTTTATAACTTGGAGGTGTTTATTAATTTGATCACCTTGTTGAGGACCATAACCTTTAAGGTTGATGGTATTATTGTTGACTTGTGAAACCATCATGGGGTCATTATTAGGTTTTATTGATCATTATTCTTAGAATGGTCACTTGTATCTTAGACCATCAAATAACTTTATTTGATTATTATTTGTAATTTTATTTTCATTGGAATGTCAATCAATGGCATTAGAATTTAGGTATCATGATGCATGGCAATTATGTTTGGTTTACTTAGGGTTTGGATGGTTTCAATGTTTTTGTTTGTAGTAAATTTATATTTGTTCTTTACTTCTTGGGAATTTAGTAATAGCTTGGTGAACTAGGAATAAACCTTAACTACTACATGAAGCTTGTAAACTCTTGTCCACCATTTCTAGTTGGAGCTTTGATGGATCACTAAGGATTGATAAGGTGGAATTTTTGATGGATCACTAAGGGGGATATGGGTAAACATGGAGTAAATGCCTCTTTCGTATTACACCATGACCCAAAAGATTTTAATGAATATATAAAATTTGTAAGAACTCATTTTTTCACAAGATAGATAACTAGACTTATAAGTGCACATAGTGATGTGAGTAAGAAAAAAAAGAAAAAAAAGTACTCTCTATTATGTAAAAGTGAGGTAAAATAGACCATGTTTTCCCCAATAAAATAAATGGTGTATTTAGTGTTTTTTATTTGAGTAAATAACATGATGATAAGTTTGAATTGACATGAGTTATATTTATTATTGCATTATGTTATTTATGCACATTTTTGGAAAAGCTATTTATTTTATTGTATTGGGTTGTGTTGAGAATGTTACTGGACTTTTAATTCCTTTTAAGATTTATGGTTTTTATTCAACCCTTGACTATGAATAAAATACTACTATTCATGTACATAATTTTGTTGGGACTATTTTGATAATTATAATTCTAGCATTAACACATGGTTTGTGTTTTTAATTTTATGTTTCGTATTGGTGTGTTTGTTGGGTTTAGCGTGTGGTTTAGAAACTTATAAATGTTAATCACTACCCTACGAGCTAGACTTCACTATAAAGATGATGGTTGGGGTGGTTAGGATCACCAATGAAGGTTTCATTAGACTAGTTGAATGTGGTTTAGACTTATCTATGAGTTGGTTATTCACTTGAGCATGTTTTTATGAAGCTATTAGGACACACTAAGTGGTGGAATGACTCATTGGAGTCAAGCTTATGATTATGTTAAGTTGTGTTTTAACTTGGTTTTAGACTCAACATCATTCTATATATTATTTTATTTTTTAGAAGTGTTTTCATTGATGTCAAGGTCAAGGTTGGTGTCATTTATTTCAATGTCAAGGTTGATATCATTAATGTCAAGGTGCATCTAGTAAAGGTGCATGATGAGTGGTATGTGAGATATGAACCATGTAAAAAGATATAATATGAATAAAAATTAATGTTTCTCTATTGAGAGAGAATTTGAAAGAAAATATTGATTCTTTTGAGGTTTATGTCAATATTTAGATCAATTTAAACATGTTTGAGTACTAGTTTTTCACTACAAGGTGTCATGAGATGCCTAGTCATGTCAAACGTAGTCATATCATAAGAATGTGCATGGTGAGCATGAAGAGGTATATGCATAGGTATGATATTATATAGAGAGAATTAAAATAATGTGAACTTGGTTTACAAGCATCAAGTATTATTTTAAGGTTATTTGTCAAAGTTGTCAAGTGTTTGAACCTAGTAAGTGACTTGAGAAGGTATGTGCTTAGGTTACCTAGTATTATGCATGAAGGGCCATGATGGTATGATGTTATAAATGAAAAACCACATAAGGGGATATATTATTTTATATTTTTCATATTAATTATTGGATCACTAATGATATTCTTAGAGTGAGCCTACAGGGGTAGGACCTAAAGACCTAACATGTAACTATACCACCTCTAGACCTTGCTTGGCCTAATAAGGCCTCATGATATGTTTTCAAGGAATATAAAGGATGTTTGAATTTTTTTATCATGTTATATGTTTTTTTATCATGTTATTGAGGTGGATATTATATTAAAAGGGTTTAAAAGTCAGTTTCAAAGCCTAATATGGTTTGCAAGTCAAGGTTCAAACAAGCAAAAAGAGAGATGGTGGGAAAATGAGGTATAAATCTCATATTTAAATATAATTATGGAAAAATTATCATTTTAAAAGGTATTTAATATTTTAAAAAATATGATTACCAAGTTTCAATTCAAATTTTGAAGGTTAAGGCAATACAAAGCACTTTAAGGTCTCTCAATGGAGGGTTCTCAACTCGACAAGAATTTTCAAATGTTCAATGGTAAATTTAATCTATAAATGATAAATTTAGATATTAATAGTAGATGGGTAAGGTTAATATCTCAAAATTTTATGCATTATTTTTTGGAATGAGGGGCTAATCTTTATGAATGATCGTTAAGACTAGAAGATGGTTTAAACCCTCAAAGAACCCTAATAATGACCCGATATGAAAGATATTGTTATAAATTGATAATAATGTATTGGAATGGATATTTAAGTGATTATATGATTTATTAAACTCTCTTTTAAATATCTAATTATGATTGGTTTGTTAGGTGAGTGAGTGGACCTTATAGGAAAGGCCTTGTTTCTTAGAGATTTGATGTGGGATTCAGAGTTGACCAAATCAAAGTGGATAAATGGATGAAGGTTGAATATTGATATTTTAATATTATATACATGGCATTTTATTATTATTTTATATCCTTTTTTTGTGATAAATTGATCATACAAGCTAACTTATTGTTAATAGGCCTGTTGATGCAAATAATGGGAAAACTAAGCATAAGTGAGAAGTTCATTAGGGATGTGCTGATATGGAATAGGGATGAATCCAAGTGAATGAAGAGGTTTTTAAAATAATTTTAATATATTTTCATTTTGTATATATATTTTTTTATGTTAGTGGATATGATGAAAATGTTGCTCATAAGCTAACTTGTGTAGTGTAGATGAGACAATGAAGATACAAGTTCATGAGATTGGTCTAGAAGACCAATATTGTCATTTTATCATGTTAAATTTGTATCTAATAATTATATGATAATATCATAAGATATTAAAAATAAATTATAATTATATTAAATTGGTCATATAGGTGTTGAATGTCATTATCACCATGACTGTGTTTGAAGGTAAACTGGCAGAACTGGGTAAGCAAGTTGTAGTGATGAGTTGAAGGATATTTTTCCTAAGTTAATGTATATAATTCACATTATTATTTTTTGTGGGAATTTTATGTACTATTAATTATTTTTATTATACTAGAAGTTAGTGTAATAGTTTGGAACATTGGATCCAAAATAACTTATATAGCTAAGTAAGGACTGTGAGAGAGAAGGTCAATAAATTAAACTACAAGACCAATAGTTTCCATTATATCCTATGATATTTTTATTATATATTATTATAAGGATTTTTTAATATCATATTAATTCATTATAATTAATTTTTTATTTTTTATCATGTGTTATAAGTTCATGTTTCCATGACTATGTTTTGAGACTAGTTGGCAGTTTTGAGTGGTCTCCTTGAAGAAAAAGGTTTGAGTAATTTTTCCTTGTAATGTGAATTTTAAAAAACATGGTGATGATAATAATTTCATGAATATTTTTTATGTCTATTTGGAAAAATTATGCTTATGCTTCAGTTATTCAAGACAAACTTTTTGATTATGCATAGACCTAATATAAACAATACTAATGGTGTGCTCAAAATAGTGATTTGAGCTAAAAAGTGTTATAAAAATTAGATGATATTATCAGGTATATATTTCATTTATTTATGATATGTTCTTACCATGTGAAATTTTTTAATGTACTCCAAAAAGATCAAAGGGTAACGTGTGCTAAGTAGGCCTAATGGGATTAGGTCTCCATGAGACCTAAAGGAGAGATAAGGCCTATTTAAAGTAGATTAGACCTAAATGGACATAAATAATGTTTAATATATGTATATAATATTTCATAAGATACATTCCATGTCTCACCTAAGAGGATAAAAGTGTTTCGTTGATTAACAAGGATATCAACAAGAAAGACTTGTATAAATACTAGGTAATTTTAGGCTTATGAGTGGGAGTAGAGTGAAAGAAAATATAATAATATATTAAAAAGCATAATAAGGTCTTATAAACCATCAAAATATTTTATATAATATATGATGAAGGTTTGACATAGGTTTTATGCATAAGGATCAACGTCATATGACCTTATCAAGTCAAAAAGAGGGCTAGCTGAGCAAAGAAGACTAGAGACCAATTTGCTAGGGATAAAAGAGAGAGAAGAGCTAAAGCAGGAAAAAATAATCTATTTTTATGAGAAACAAAGTTTCATAAATTTTATCAATGGTTTTATGTGGTTGATTTGGTTTTGAGTCATCTAGGGGGTTGGTGCCTCCTTGCAAGCGAGTGTTTGCTAAAGCCTAGCTAAGTTGATGCTTTACTAATTGGGGTTGGTGTTCCATGTGAAGTGGGTGATTCACTAAAGTTGATGTTTTTCTTATATTAATGTATTCAATTTTCACATATTATTAGGTTTTCATCCCCTTGAGGGTTTATCATATATATTGTGTGTTGAATTATGTAATCTTATTTCATGCTTGTATAATTGATTGTTTATGCATTACATGATCTATATGTTGATTGTTTAAGTGTAATTGATAATAATTTTTTTGAATACTAAATCACCCACCCCTTTCAATAATTTTTATTCTAAATTTTCATATTAGAACCTCATCCTTTGAAGTAGGTTTAAAATCTGAGGAGATCCTAGAATCAAGGATGGTTAGTCAGCAAGCTCAAGGTGGTCTCTCTACTAGTAAGGCTACATTATCTAATGGATCTAATTATTCTTTTTAGAATGTTAGGATGAAGATTTATTTTATGTCTCAATGACATGATATTTTTTAGTCAATTTTGGATGGCTATATTACTCATCCTATTCCACCAACTGATGTAATAGGTAAGAAGGCTAGTGAAAATAAGTCCATGGCAATGAATTCCATTCTATGTGGCTTATCAAAGGTAGATCGTGTGAAGGTGATGCACTATGTATCAGCCAAAGAGATATGGGAAAAATTTAATACTATATATGAAGGAGACACTAAAGTGAAGATGGCCAAGTTGTAGACCCACCAAAGATAGTTTGAAAGTCTAAAGATGAGTGAAGATGAAACCATTGCATCCTACCTATTAAAGGTTGATGAAGTTTTTAATGTCATTAGAGAATTGGGAGAATAAGTGAAAGAATCTATATTTATTCAAAAAGTGTTAAGGATCACTAACTCCTAAGTTTAACTCTAATGTGTCTCCAGTAAAAGAGATGTAATATTTATACAACTTAGATATGGATGGGCTTCATGGAATTTTGACTACCTATGAGATGATAACTAATGAAGGAAGACCACTGAAGAATGAAAAAAAATTCAAAGTTGAAAATAATTCAAAATCCAAGAAGGTTAAGGATGAGGAATGCTTAGTTGTTGATGATGAGAAACTAATAGCCACATTTACAATAAAGCTAAGGTTTGGTTCTAGTAAGTACAAGGGTAAGTTACCCTTACAATTTTTCAATTGTGGCAAGATTGGTCACTTTGCATCCAAGTATCCTAACAAGGATAAATCTGATCATAATGAAGAACATGATAAACATCATGGAGATGAAAAGAAGGCCTATAAGCCTAAGAAAAACAAGGAGTTTATGAATTATGAACATATAAAATGAACATTCAAGAACAAGAGAAACTTTACACTAAATAAGATAACTCTTTTGATGTAAGTGACTCAAGTGAATCTAATAGTTATGGTGGTAGTAATAAACCTAAACATGACAATAATGAAACCTTGTTCATGGCTATAGAATTAGATAATGAGGGTTGATCAAATGGGAAATGCCTTGTGGTTGTTGTATAATTAGATAAAGAAGGAACTAAATTGAACCTTGAGGTAGAGTTTGTAAGTTCCCTAGAAGAGTTGAATTTTAAAATGAGAAAGAATCACAAACTAAGATCACAAACTAAGAACTATGAGGAGCATATTGAATTATTTAAGAAAAGGCTAAGTAACACTTCTAAGGAGTATGATGAGATCAACAATTAAGTTGAGGAAAAAATAAAAGTAGTTAATGCAAGCATTAAGGATAAAGAAGAAGAATGCATTAGGTATGAAACGAAAGTAGAATATCTAAAATCTGAGTTGGATAAAACATATAGTAAGGTGAAGATATTTATTAAGTTTAAAAAGAGCACTGAGGCTCTAGATGATATCTTGAGTAAAAAATTTTCAAGTTATAAAACAGGTCTTGGTTGTATAAAAGACCAAAACGTGGTAGCTTAAATCAAATAAAATGCTATTGAAGATAGTAAGGTCAACATGAAAAGACATATAAAACAACCTAATGTTATAATGTATGCTAGTTCATTTAATGGTTAATATTTTTTATGCAATCAGCTTGGTCATAGAGCAATAGAATGCAAAACACCCTACAAGAATGAGTACTCATGGGATTATGGAAGGAATCACAATTCACATCAGTCAAGATGTGTGTATAAGGTGGTTTTCTATAATTGTCATAAGGTAGGACACATTTCAAGATTTTGTCCTAACAAAGTTAGAAGGTCATCAAGTCAAATTAGGAGGTTTGAATCCCTTAGAGTGCAATAAATAAGGCAAATGAATGTATGAAAACCAAAGATAGAAAAGGTGAGTTATGATAAATCTACAAGCTCAATTGGACTATTAGTTGTGATATAAAATACTTTATATGTGAAATGAAGTCAAGAATGTCTTTTATCAACTCATATTGATGATCAAATGGATGATGAAGAGATCAATCATTTAATACAAATCAAGCATAAAAGAATATTGAAGAATACTCAATCTTTTGAAATCATGGAGATCTATGAATCTATTGAACTAGTGTTGTTTTAGTACCCTATGAAAAGGGGTGACTTCATGAGGTTTCATGAAGTCATACTTCAAGTTAGTAGAAGCATGGTAGATGCTTGGTGTGAGGGGGAGCTATTCAAGTTGTTAATTGAGATTGAACTATGTTGAAAAATGGAATTTTGTTCTTAGTTCATCTAAAGGATTATGCATGGAGTAATAAGGAGTATATTTACTTAATGCTTCATAACTTGTGCTACACAAAGGTGTGGTTCTAGATGGCAGTTTGTAGAAGACACTTTTTGACAATAAATATCAAAGGGGGAAAAGTTTCAAGAAGGGAGATTGATTAGATTGGGGGAGATGAGAGTGGTAAAATTGAAGAATTTTTTACCATCAATGAGATAGGTGAATTTTTTTAGAAGTGTTGTCATTTATGCCAAGGTCAAGGTTGATGTCATTGATGTCAAGGTCAAGGTTGATATCATTGATGTCAAGGTGCATGATTAGTGGTCTATGAGATACGAACCATGTGACAAGAGATAATTTGAAGGTAAACTAATTTACCTCTATTTAGAGTGAATTTGAAGGCAACCTACTAATTCTTCTAAGGTTGATGTCATGATTCAGGTTAAGGTAAGCATGTTTGACTACTAGTCTTTGAATATAAGGTGTCATGAGATGCCTAGTCATATCAAGCTTAGTCATATCATGAGCATGTACATGGTGAGCATGAAGAGGTATGTGTAGAGGTATGATGTTGTCCAAATATAATGAAAGGCATGTGAAAAAGGTTTACAAGCATCAAGGAGTGTTTCAAGGTTAGTTTTCAAAGTTGTCAAGTTTTTGAACCTAGTAAGTGACTTGAGTGTAGAGATGGATTACAAAGATGGTTAGATCAAGAATTAGTCATGTAAACAAAAATAATACATAAATAAATAACAATATATGCCAACCTATTTAAAGGTGTTTACAAATGAAAATATTAATCAATTGAAAGAAATCACATATACCTATTACCTTCTCCAGATATTCCACCATCCAAAAGTGGCTCTAAACATGTTTTTCCCCTTGATTTGGTGTTTTTGTTTTATCAACAATCGATGCCAAGATCCTCCTTCATCTTAATATCACCATGCACAACCTAGGCTCATGATATGAAATCAAAAATATACCTATCAATTTAAGCTATCCTATTTCAAATAAAGCAATTAAAAACTACATAAATGAGTTGTGGAGAGAATCTTGCATTATAAGTTTACATAAATTAATCTTTAACATGATGTTCTATATCCTTCTATTTATAAGATTTTAGATTTTATTAGGATCAAACATGACCATCCATCTCAAGATGAATATGTGTGGCCATGAATTAATCTAATTATGTAAATAATATACATAAATATTTGTGAGGAAGAGGCATAAAAGAGGCATGGCAACCCATAATTTTCATATTTGTTACATTTATGGCTTTTGGATGTCACCCCATAGATGATGTCATTATGTGATACAAATATTAGGAATAAATTTCCAATAAATAAATATTCGATAACTTTCATGGAATTCTTACTTAAGCTCATAATTTGACTTAATTTTCCTAAGTAAGATTAATCAATTTTAGTACAATTATTTAAAAATTAGTGCACAATTAATCAAACTAGTCAAACTATCATATTATTGGGTTGTAATTTGACTAGAGAGGAATTATAAGGCAATATTAATTGTATATGGACCGTTATCCCATTTATAATATTTTTGACACAAACTAACACAACCACATGATGTGTGCTTATAAATTAGAAGAAAAGAGTGATCTAGAGCACTAAAATGTATTTTCATCATTTTGACTCAAATTGGTTTGATCAAAGTTAGGAATTAAATAAAATGTA
Source organism: Torreya grandis (assembly GCA_037957365.1). NCBI lineage: Eukaryota > Viridiplantae > Streptophyta > Pinopsida > Cupressales > Taxaceae > Torreya > Torreya grandis. The sequence goes on from JARHVA010005560.1 coordinate 125,014, forward strand.
TTTCCCCATTTAGGGATATATTAGCCTAAATTGGCACTTTTATATAACAAGATCGAACCATTTAGCGTGTTTAAGTGATTTTAGCCTAAATTGTGGATTTGAATGCAATTCGAGTAAGATTGATAATTTCAACAAAAATGGTGCTAGGAATTAGATGTCTACATTTTGCCCCTATATTAGAATATGTAGAAAGAGATTCATGCAAAGCATAATATTTTCAAAGAAAATATTTGTCAAAAATAAACTATAAATGACCGATGATTCCCCTTGAGAGAACATACTAAGATGAAAGAGAAGGATGAACTCTTGAAAAGAGAGAGAAAGTGGAGATTAAATCATGGGATAGATTAAATCCCTACAATATAATGATTACATGTGTTGATTCCATAAATGATCAAAATATAATTAGAGTTATAATGGACCATAAGAATGGGGGGAATGGGAAGGATACAAGCTAAAAATAGAAGTGACACACTTTGAACACACCCAATTTGAGGGTACAATTTGTGCACTTCAAAACTTATCAATCCTTAGATAAGTTAAACACTAAAATATTATCAAAATGAGGGGAAAGGTCCATAGAGTTTGGAATTATAATCAAAAAGGAGAAATGTGTCTCCAAAGAGAAGAAATAATAATGTGCTTTAGTAGAGAAAATATGAACATGATAAGCAATTTTTCCCTAGTAGGGCTGATTTTGATCACTGATATAGAATGGTTTACCCAGTAGGGATGATTTGATTCAATTTTTGGTTCAAATGTTATGCCCCATCATGGGAAAATTGGAAAATAAGATCTGAAGGAGATAACCTAATTCATATATTAAAGATGATTGGGTGTAAACATATAGGTGATGGTGTAATGGATATAAAATCCAAAAAAACCAAGCATACAGGAATGCACAAAGAAATGAAAGAGATGAAAAGAAGGAAAGATAGATGAACTAACCTGAGATACATAATGTATCCAAACACTACCTACATATTCCATATGATGTTCAAGCCAATGTAGTTCACCAATAAATGAGAGAAAATGGAATGAGGGATGAATAAAATTATTTAGAATTTGATTAGACTCATTATGTGTGCCAAGAGATGCATGTCTTGCATAGAGTTATAGTGTTAAACCTATTGAGCCTAATTTATGCATGGTGACATTAAGATTTATTCATTAGATCCATATTGATGTTGAGGCTTAAATCTAAAACACAAAGTGCTTAATATAAAAAAAAAATTATGTATCATAAGTATAAGTAACCTATAATGTCATTGTATTTCAATTATGTGAAGTTGGTTTAAATGTGAATACTTATAGCTAAGGATAATGGTAAAAAAATGACCAAGACTAGAGTTAATACATTTAAACCAAACAAAAGGAAAGGAAAAATAGTACATAAATGAATGCAACTTAAAATCAAGATATAAGTAACCAAGTCTTTAATTAGAAATGAGAATGTATAAAATAAAAAAAGAACAACTCAACAACATGAGATCAAGATATAAATATCATGATCCATGTGGACCATCAAGATTTACTTGGGAAAGAAAACAAAGAAGCATAACCAAATAGGAAAACAAAAGACCATGAAGTAACAAGTAGAATATAAAGGAAGGGAAAAATAAATCAAAAAATATGAAAGCACAACAAAACACCAATAAAAATCTTATAGACACATATGAATGATAGAAATTAATAATTGTTATTGTAGTTTTAAAAAAATTATTCATGTACATGTAGTAGAGGCATTAATTTCTACAACAATGTAACAAGAACAAGAACACAAAGGTTGCCTCCAAATGATAGGGAAATAACATAGAATAAAAATGGGGGAAGAGAAGAAACAAAAGGGGGTGGCCAAGCTGACTCCAGATGTAAAAGACAAGTGGATGCTACCTACATAGTTCCATAGACACATGTTCCAACATGAATTTTATTCCAAATGTAGTTCTCTCAGGAAGTGGGATAGAAGAAAAAGATGATGACTAGGAAACATGATTAATGTTGTATAAGATTAGGAAGATGAAACAATATTGAAAAATGGCAAGTTGGAGGGACAAGTGAGAATGATCTTAAAAATGGAAAGATCATGCTACATCATGGCATGAGAATATTCAAAAGTTTAAAACAATTTTTTTGTTCTTTTTAATCAGTTTTTAAATGTTTTTAGTGTTTTTGAGATAAGAAATAGAAATGAAATATTCACAAAAGAATATGGTTCTCATTATAATAGTCTAGGGAAAAACCAAACTAAGAAGATGCACATCCATAGATAAAATTACAAATGATAGCTAAGATGGTTATAATAGCCCATGCTCATAAATTGGTGAGAGCAAGGATCTTGTTAAGGCAATGATGCTTACCAAAAAACAAAAAGAGTAGAATCATTCACAACATGAGATAAAATATAAAGAATCATGTAGTAGGTAAAAACCATATGCTATAGTATCCATGTTCACTTGTCTTTAAAAAAGCTACAAACTACTATCTTGGCTAAACTATTTTATATAACTAGCATTAAATGTGTCCATAATGCCTATGAGTCATAATCAGGATCATAATTGGTTAGGGGATAATAATGTTTAGGTTACAATATGCCCAAGACATATAAAATAATATGGTTTTTACAGAGGGTGGTCTAGGGTGGTATAAAATGTGGTTCTCAAGGAGAATGTTTTAGATTTCTAATGATCCAAAGTTTTTCAGTACCTAGAGTCGTGAAAAGAATATGGTTCTAAAAAAAATGGTCCAGGGTAGCTTAAAGAATATGTTCCATGAAAGGATTGTCCAAGATAGTATAAAATATTTTCAAATTAGGATAACATTACTTTAATTAAAGTTATCCCCAAATAAGGGGTATTGCAGACAATGGTTCAATCAACTGTTCAAGTGTAGAAACTCTTAAGGTGCATAATGTCATGGGATTTGGAAGTTCTTCACCATTCATAGTATCCAGTTGATATGCCCTTGATCCATAATTTGACATGACAACATATGGTCCTAAAAAATTAGGTTAGAAATTACCTTTTTTCTTGCATTTAATGTTTTTGTTCTTTTGTCTCTCTTTCAAGACCAAATCACCAATATCAAACTCTCGAGGGAGAATACGCTTGTTGTATCTTTTTCATAATTTATTCTAATAAGCTTGTCAGTTTTCTAGGGCAGCCAAATACTTACCATAAAGAAGATAAAGTTATTTCAACCTTGTGACTCTATACTCCTCATCATCTTCAATATGTTCCAATGATACTTGTATTGATGGCAGCTCAATCTCGATCAAGATAATAGCTTCTATGCCATAAACAAAGGAGTATGAAGTGGCTCTTATAGGGGTTCAATGACTAGTTCTATAACCGTAAAGGGAAATGAATATTTGTAAATGTTAATTATGGCCAACATCATTGAAAATATTATTTAAAATAGATACAATGTCTTAATTGACACCACATCTTGTTTGTTACCTTGTACGTTATATGGAGTGGCTTTCTTGTGCTTGATTTTTAATTTCACACAAAGGTATTTTACATATATTTATAAAGGATCTACCATTATTAGATATAATGCTAGCTAAGATTCCATATTGATAGATGATATGGTAATGAATGAATTTGGCTATCTGAATCCTAGTGATGTAAATGAGAGGAATGGCCTCAATCCATTTAGTAGAGTACTTGGTAGCAATAAAAATGTATTTATAGCCATATGAATATGTTGGGTTTATTTTATTGATGTGATCAAGGCCCCAAGTATAAAATGGCCATAGATTTATGATTGGCTATAATGGTAAATAAGGTTTATATTGTTGACATGTGATGTACTTCCTCAAATAATTTCAAGCATTAGTCTCCATTTTTGGCTAATAATATCCTATTCTAAGGAGCTTATTTGCTAAGAATACACCGTTAGTGTGGACCCCACACATTCCTTCATGATCCTCCCTCATCATTAGCTTAGATTCTCCTAAAGATAAAAAATGAAAAAGAATTCTGTAATAGATTTTTGATAAAGTGTGTTTCCAAGGAGTATATAATGAGATAAATAATGAAGGAATAGTTTCTATCTATTATTGGATATGTCAGGTGAAAAGACATGATCATGGAATTAATTATAAAAGTTTTATGACCATGAAAGTTCAAGTGGGGAATTGGGACCACCAATGGTGCACACCCTTTCTAAATCTAGCAAGACATGTATAGGTTATAGAAGATTTTCAATCAAGAATTGATACCCTTTAACACTACCATCAATCTATATCATGGATCCAATTTTTACCATTGATTTGGTATATTTGTTATTATCTCTTGGCACTTCTTCAAACTTTAGAGATTTAAAATGAACCTTGAGATTATCTATGATTTGCTTGTAAATAACAAACTTGTCATCTCTAGTTTGATATTGATCAGTGGTCTGATTGATGATTAATTGTGAATCACCATAGACTAGTAAATTTTGAATATCCCATTGTATATCAAGGTAAATCCCTACAATGAGTGCCTCATAATTGGCCATATTATTGGTAAAATTAAATTCAATATGAAATGATTTGGGAATCAAGTCCCCTTATGGTGTAATCAAAAATATGTCAGCTCTATATCTATGGGATGTAAAGTAGCCATCAAAATATAACTTCCATTTTTTAGGTTTTTGCATTCCTTATTCTATTTCCATAATAGAAACATCTAGTAAGATGAATTTGAGAGGTTGGCTATCTTTAATAGGAGCTTTTACAAGTTGGTCAACAATAATCCACCCCTTAATTTCTTTTTGATTCTAATACAAAATGTCAAATTCACTTAGGAGCATGACCCATTAAGCCATGCATCCTTAAAGATCTACTTTAATAATAAAAATTTGAGAGGATCAACTTTGGTGATGACAATATTTTTACTGTTCAACATATAATGTCATAATTTTTGGGTAGAAAACACCATAGCTAAACATGCCTTCTCAATAGGCATAATATTATGTTCATAAGCCTCTAGTGTGTATCTTAAATAATAAATTACATGTTCTTTACCTTGATCATAATGTTGGGATAAAAGTGCTCACAATGCATGTTTAATTATAGATATGTAAAGAATCAGTGGTCATTTGGGTGTTGGTAGTTGCAAGACTAGTGGATTGGCTAAATATGTCTTGAGCTTCAAAAATGCTAACTAACAATCCTCATCCCATTGAAACATGACCCCTTTCTTCAAGATATGGGTAAATAGGTGGCACTTATTTTCCAATTTAGAAATGAACCTGTGTATAGATTGGATCTTGCCTTGTAGGCTTTGTAGTTGTTTAATATTAGAGGGTGGAGGCATTTCAATAATGGTCTTAACCTTAGCAAGGTTGACTTTAATCCCTCTTTATGATACAATAAAACCTATCAATTTCTCTGAAGTGACTCCAAAGACACACTTCTTAGGATTCAAGTGGACTTTATTTTCATGAATCATCTCAAATATTTTTTGTAGAACATCAAGATGTCCAACACATGTTCTTGATTTTGCTAGTATGTCATCAACATAGTCCTCAAAAATATCATACATCATGTCATGGAATATGACATTCATGGAGTGCTAATATGTGACTCTAACATTTTTCAAGACAAATGGCATGACTTGGTAACAAAATGTTCCCTATGGAATGGTGAACTCAATCTTGTATTAATCATTTTAGGATATCTTGATCTGGTTTTAATAAGAAAATCCATCCATGGGGGATAACATCTCATACCTAGTAGTAGAGTCGATGATCATATCAATTTTGGGTAGATTAAAATCGTATTTAAGGCATGTTTTGTTGATATTTATAAAATCATTACAAATATGTATACCTTATGGATTTTTATTGACTAGAACTATGTTAGATATCCATTTAAAATAGTCTAATGGTCTAATAAAACCTACTCCTAATAACTTTCCCAGTTCTACTTTAACCAATAGGGTGATGCATGGATGCATCTTCCTTAATTTCTTCTTGACTAGCTTGGCATCGAGATGGACAATGAGGAGATGCACACCAAAAATAGGGTATAATCCTAGAATTTCAAAATATGCCCATGAAAATATGTCAATATAATCCTTCAACATGGATATAATGTGTTCATGTTATACTTCGGTAAGGAAGTCTCCAAGATAAACAATTTCAGGATCATAATATGTTCCTAGGTTCACTTATATTATAGTTTACACAAGGAGCATAGATCCATCTTCTAGAATTATAGGCAAGGTGTGATGATGATCATCTTCTTCCACTAAATATTTTTTTTGTTCCTCCCAAATATCTAGATAATATTATGAATCTAAGTCCACCGATTTAGGTATTGGCCAAGTAGCAAAAATCTCTAAAAAATCAAGAGTAAGACACTCAAAAATTTATTATTGTTCTACAATGGTGTTTTTACTATAGGTTTTAACTCAAGGGCTTATCTTTTTCTTTACTTTTTCCTTGATCAACGAGAACTTCAAAGATGTTTTCACCCAAAAATATTGATGTTTTATCTTTCTTATGACCATGAAATTTTGCCCACTCTCTAAAGTAGGTATAAAGATCCAACGAAAAATCAAATCCTTGTTTGTGATCTCTAATGGGAAATCCATCTCTAAGGCTCATATATTCTATAATTTATTCTTCATTTTGAAACTCATCAAGGCATATGACCAAATTTTATTGGTCATGATTAATGAGTTCAAGATGGCAAAGGCATAAGGAACAATGAGGCTCTACTTTAGGATGGGAAGATCCAATAGGATTATGGGGTTCTACTTCAATAAGGGAAGCTTCAATATTTAAGTTTAAGATGACATTGGAATCAAATAGGTCTATATCATCAAGCTAATATAAAAACTATGATGGGATGCTATGTCACTTCCAAGAGTCTAGTCACTAGTTGATTTAGAAGAATCACTATCAAAAGTCATCAATTTACCCATATGTGGTATAAATTTGAGACCTTGATTCCACTGGTTTCAAGATTCTTTGGCTTTATGGGCCAAGTCCTTTTCTTTTATAATCAAGGTGATCCATGATATGGTTAGGGATAGTATACTTTGGATTCTAAAAGTAATCAATAAGGCCTTCAAAATATAGATAGTCTCTTTTGGTAAAATCCCCTTGATCTTGTTTTGGCAAAGTAGTAGGTATAAATACCATAGGTGGTTTTTGTTGATGTTTATTCTATTTCCAAATCAAGGTGGGTCTATTAGGATTCTTTGAATATTTGGGCTTAACATATGTTTTAGGAGACTTTAGAAATTTTTCAACATGGAAATCATCCTTTCAATGATACATGGAAATGCCAACATCTTTTATCACAACCTGCCTCATAAGATTTGTGGTAAATGGATCAACTAAAATGGAAGTAAGATCACTAGGGTTGATATAATTAGATGGAGGTAGATGTGAAAATATTGACTTGTTCTTATTTATAATGAATTCAGAACCTGGACAATAGTTATAATTATATAACTCAACCTCAAGATGTTTTTAATACTGGTAAGGTTGTTGATCATTGGGAATAAAAACCTTGATCCCATCATGGGGAATCTTAAGGCACTGGTGCAAGGTGGATGGAATGGCATGTACTTCATAGATGTAAGTATGACCATGAATTATGTTATAAATTAGTTCACTTTCAACAATATGAAATAATGTGTGGTGGGAAATAAACCCAATAATGATTAGTAACCAAATAGTACTAGTAGACTTCCTCTTGGCATTGTCATAAACCTTAATGGTGATTGTCTCTAGTTGAATGTCCTTCACAATGTAGCCTAATCTTTATACCATCTTAAGAGATATGATATTTAGACATAAACCATTATCTATAATAACCTTCTTGATCTTATGGTTTTGAATGATTACCTTAATGTACAATGGGTTATTATGGATTAAACCAAGTGTGGACATGTCATTTTTATCAAATGTTACTTAAAAAAATGAAGACAAATGTCTCACTAGGTTTTGGAACTATTTAGAATTTATATCATTATGAATAGTGGATTATTATAAAAGGTTGTTTAGGATAGTTCTATGGTCTTCATATGTATGAAAGATATCCAAAATGAAAATTTTTGTAGGGGTTTTACTCAGTTATTTTGATAGACTATAAGGATTTTCAATAGTAGGATGGGTCAATTTGGATTTAGCTTCCATAGTAGTTAGATTTGGATCCAATGACACAATATTCCCATTGGGTTCTATGTTGGAAGAAGAAGGCAAAGGGCCCTAGAGGGTAACTCATGAACATCTAGTTATAATTATACAGCCTAGAGTTGGTAAAAGGCCATTATAATTAGAAGATGAAGGCAAACTACCTTAGAGGTTAACTCATTGGTGTCTAGCTACATTAGTATTGTTTTGAGTTGATGAAGAACCATTATAATTAGAGGAAGGATATTATTTATAATTAGTAACTCATGTAAATGGAGTCAAAATAGATTTACACAAACTCCATATGATATTACTAGAGGGAAAGGGTGTTGACCATATAATAATGGGTCCCATACTACAAGGATCATGAGATGGTTCATGGGATTTTATGGTAATAGTAGCAATATGGGCCATAAAAATATATCCCACAGTGTTTTTATAGTCATAAGTCATGTTATTGTAACCCAATTTATTAGTATGGGTATTATGATCATGATTATTCTCATGTTGGTTATAATTTTGACCCTAATTTTGGTTATGATTATGCCTTTGTCCTTGGTTTTGGTTTTTCCTTGGTGGTTGTTGATTAAGTAGAGGAAGGGGATCTTTGTAGATTCCTATATCTTAATTTATGTCCTATGAGGCTAGCTTAATCTTAATTTTTCCACTCTCAATGAGATCTTCAATAATGTGTCACAATTAGATGCAATGCTAAGCACCATGACCAATAACATGATGGAAGTTGTACCATTCATTATCTTTATACTGATTTGGCTTAGGTTGATATGTAATAAATAACTAAGGTACTAGCGATATAATTAGGTTAGATGCTATGAGATTTTATAATATTATCTCAACTAGTTCTCCCAATTTGTTATAGACTCTAATATTATTATGGAATGTCCTTTGTAGAGGGTCTTTTTATAAATTAGGTGGTATATTAGGGGTAGTTACTTGTACATTAGGATTTAGTGGGGCCTATAACATTTGTACATGTTTTGTTTTAGTAACCCCATTTCTAACCATGTTTTTATATTTGTTGATACCCTTAGGTTTATCATGTACAACCATTTGAATTGGTGATTGGGTCTGATTTGATGTTTGACCCTATCCAAAAATTATGATAAGGCCCTTAAAAATAATATCCTTATCAATCTTCACCCCTTTGCTTAGAATCTCATCAAATGAGTTATTAAAAATGATTCATAGATTGTGTATGACCTCAAGATGTAATTTATATGAATTTTTTTTTGCCAACTATTTGTCTGGCATGTTATGTTGAAAGTGACCCACTAATGCTCTCCATCTTTATATATATACCATGAAGCTTTCTCCATCACACTATTTGGCTTTGCACAAGTCAATAATGGTTAGTTCATGTTCAATGTTGTAAGATAAGTGGTTGACAAAATTTTCAAATAAGTCATTCCAATATGCAATTGATCCTTTGGGTAGCTTAAGTAACCAATCTAAAATTTATCCTGCTAAACTTTGTAAAAAAAATTAAAGTAAACACTATTATATGTTACCTCTTCGAATAAGACAAAAAATTCTCGAATAACTCATCTGGGTTACCCTTTCCTTTATATTTATCAAACTTAGGTGATTCAAAATGAGATGGAAAGGGTACTTGGAGAATGATTAAATAAAATAGATATGGACATATCTTGTCAATTTTATATTTCTTCACTATGTTATTTGTCTCTAATCATGTCAAAATCTTCTTCGTGGAGTTCTACTCCTGCATGTTTGGTGTATTTTTGGGTGGAACATAATGTCATTGGGATAATATGTGCCCCTATTATTAGGGTGGAATGTGCCCCTATTATTATTTTTGGGGTGGAATGTACCCCTGTTATTGTGTGGATTTATGAGGGATGTATACCCTATCATCTACAAATTGGTTTTACTTTGATCTTAGAATCAAGTAAATAGGTTATTGATTCTTTAAAATCTACTATCATGAATGATATGTGCTCTATTTATTTTGGAGGGTTCTTGGTCTATTTACCAACATATGTGTTGGTTGAGATGAACTGGCCAATTTTTTTTAGGGATATCCTCAATACAAATGGAATGTTTTGGTCTTTGCATTTGCAAAGTGACAAGAGGTTCTTGATGATTTTAAAAATGTATGTTCTGTGTCTGGAAAAACATTTGTCACAACCTCTTGTGTCTTATTTTAATTGTTTGAGACACTTGAATCCATCATTGTTGTGTTCTCAACTAATGTTTATTGTGTAGGTTTAATCACATTTCCTTATTCTTTGGAAGTATCATTATGGATTGAAGTAGCAACTAGAGAGTCTATTAATTCCATGATAAACTAATCAACATACCATTGAATTATTTTCTTAATCTTTGTGACAATATCTTGATCAATTGGCTTTGACTCTATAAATTTTTCTTTGCCCTTGTTAGAAGAAGAAGGTATGTTTGTTGTTGCAATGTTAATGAAAACTTTCTCTTTTTATTGTTTGCCTTATCTAACTAAGGTGTGTAATTTCTCTATAAGAAAGTCCAAGGGTAACCTAACACCATTTTTTATCAACATTAAAAGGACTTCATATTTTTCCTCTAGGGGTTGTTACTCAAAATAATATTCCTTAGATCATATAGTAGTGTGGATGTCCTCAAAGACAACATAATTACCTTGATCATCATAATAATGCTCCTTATAGTTAGGGACATAAGAGACACCACTATGAGTGCATCTTTGAGTCATGTTTAAAAAGGGGTTATTCTCTACATTCGGTTATATTTCAATTTTTTTTTCAAATGTTTTAAACAAAGTATGTGTTTAAAAGTTTTGTTTCAAATAAATGACTACGTACCAAAGAGACTATAATAAAATGGAGGGTGGCATAGTAGCACACATAATTATAAGAATGTGTTCACGAAATTAATCAAACTTGGATACGTTTGAAATCATATAAATCATAAGAGGGTATGATATCTCAAAAACCTAGTGTGTAAACTAGTACATTAAAATGTAGATTTTTATGATATGTCAATACCATAAAAGCTAGTTTAAATTTGATGAGTTGTTACTTGGAAATTAGAATAAACCACACCAAATTAGGAAGGAGACAATGCAAACTAATAAAATCAAGATGTTAAAACATGTAAGAATTCCTAAGTATAAAATTAGAACCAATTGGGTTGAATAACAACGTCACATGGTAATAGGAATGGCAGTAAGAAATATGTTCCAAGACTCAAAGCATGAGATAAATGAAAGATGAATTAATTATAAAAATTATTAAAGTTTGATCATGAGTCTATAAATGACCTTTAATCCAAATAGTAAATTGAACCCAAGTTAACTCAAGTCAAGTGCAAATAGAGAACCTAATTAACATGTTAACCCTTAAAACTTAGAAAGGTGTAATTTAAAATTTGAATTATCAATGAAGGACTTATAAATTTTTTTAAAATGATTTAGACTCAAATGGGAAGAACAAAAACACTCACTAGTAAAGATAAACACAATGTTTAAGATGAAATATTTGATCAAGGAAAAGATAATTTTCACTTGGACAATGTAATGCCTCCTTGTTTAATAAATGGTGGATAATGTGTTTGGTTTATGTTTGTTTACCAAAAAATTTTGACTCAAATAAAGACCAAGTAATAAAATATAAATACAAATACATCTAACTAATCATCCTAAGCCCTAAACTAACAAGGTTTGATTTTTATTGTTGAAGTCCATATTTATTTGTGCACTTGGGAGGAAACTAATAATTCATCCAAAATAAAAGTGCATTATATGGTAGGGTATTTTATAACCCCACTTCTCTCAAGAGATAATATGATGGCATGGACCTTTGGGTGCATCATGCATTAACAATACTCTACAATAAGTGGAGTTGTCTAAAACTTAAAAATTTACAACCGTCTAGATGGTCCCAAGTGTGGCTAACATAAGGGATACAACATGCCAATAGGATTTGCATCAATCATATTATTATGAAAAAGACTTGTCCTTTTCACAACCACTACATCTGTCAATTACTCAGTGTAGTATAATGTCTTGATTTATCATTTGTTTCAAGTTGACTTTACACTAATAAAGATGGTTTAACCAATCAAACCATTATCCCAAAAAGGTGATCCCAATTTATATACCCCCCATAGAGAGGGGTTGAATTCAATGTTGGGAGATGAAATCTAGGGTCAAATATTCCCTATATAAATTTCAAAGAGGATTTGAAATCCCCTCCCAAGCCAAGTTTCATGAAATAAAAATTTAAGTAAAAAGGTTTTAGGGTTGTTTTGAGATCACCCAGACCATAGAGGCTTTAGGGAGAACCTAGAAAACTACATTTGTATGCCCTAGACAAAGGCACAATCATAATGAAAATTTGATATTAGCTACCCAAGTTCCCTAAAGGCGATGGGGGAGAGCATATGTGTACCTTCCAATTTTCTCAAATAATCTAACAAGCAATAGATGATTTACATAAAAATAAACACACTTTTTGAAAAATATTTCAACTTTTAAGTGAGTTTGGTTTTAAGCACTAAAAATGAAGTGTTTGGTGATGCTCTTAGCCACTTGGCCTTAGTTTGAAAAAACTTGGGAAAATATCCACTAAAAAATAAAATAAAACATCTAAAGTTCCTTTCAAACACCAAAGGGAGGGTAAAAACAATTACTTATGCTCAAATTAACACTCTTCCATGTAGGTTATTCATAAAAAAATTAGAGAGTCTTGTTTATATTTGAATCACAATTGAGTTTGAGGTAAGCACTTTTGAAAAACATGCCCTCATGTTTTTTTATTTTAAAACACAGAGGTAGATGGTGGTCATTGTTGACTGATGTTAGTTGATTCCATATTGATATCAGCCATAATTTAATCATGTTTGGTCAAAAATGACTAATACAGTCACTTGTGAACCCAAAGGCATGAAAATAATTGGACAAAAAACACTTGTTAGATTTTTTAGGATAAAATATAAAAAAAAATATCTTCTAGATTAGGAAATATGTTCAAACCAGAGACATAAAAATTTAATTGGACCATTACAAACTTGAATAAAGCTCAAAAATGTAAATTATTAGCCATGCTTTCCCTATAACCCAACTGACCCCAGTTGGCCTTGATTGATGTCAGTCACTCAAAATCAATGTTGATCACTGTGTGACCTATGTATCAACAAAAAATGTCAAAAACATGGGAAAATGAGCTTAAAAATTGATGTTAAAGGACTTTTTAATAACCTTAATGGAAGTTTAAGATTGCCAAAATGTCTTTCTTGATTGAGAGGGATGCATCATCTCACCATATATACCAAGATGTAGAGATGGATTATAAAGATGGTTAGATTAAGCATTAGTAATGCAAACACAAATAATACATAATAACTAACAATCTATGCCAACCTATTCAATAGGATTTGAAAATGACAATAAGAAGAAATTGAAAGAAAGCACATATACCTATTACCTTCCTAAGAGATTCCACCATCCAAAAGTAGCTTCAAGAATGTTTTCCCCTTGATTTGGTGTTCTTGTATTTGTTTAAAATGGATGGAAAGCTCCTCCATCATCTCAAGATCACCATGCAAAACCTAGGATCATGATATGAAATCACTAATATGCCTACCAATTGAAGCTATCTTATTTCAAATAAAATATTTATAAAATAACACAAATAAGTTATGGAGAGAATCTTGCATTATAATTTTACACAAATTAAGCTTAAAATGATGTTTTATTCCCTTATATTTATCAAATTTTGAATTTGATCAGGATCAACCATGACCATCCATATTAGGATGAAGATGTGTGGCCATTAGTTAATCAAATTATGTAAATAATATCCTCATAAATATTTGGGAGGAAGAGGCATTAAAGAGGCATGGTAGCCCATAAATCTAATATTTATTGCATTTATGGCTTATGGATGATACCCCATAGATGATGTCATTAGGTGATGCAGATATTAGGAATCAATTTTTAATAAATAAATATTCAATAACTTCCATGGAATTATTACTTAAGCTCATTATTTGGCTTAATTTGCCTAAATAAGATTAATCAATTTTAGTGCAATGTTTTAGAAATTGGTGCATAATTAATCAAACTAGTTAGAATGCCATATTATTGGGTCAAAATTTTACTGAAGAGGAACTGGAAGGCAATGTTAGTTACGTATGGACTGCTATCCCATTTAAGATTTTGTTGACATAAACTAACACATGTAGGTGATGTTTGCTTACAAATTAGAATAAAAGAGTGATCTAGAGTACCAAAATGCATTTTCATCATTTTGACTTGAAATGATTTGATCAAAGTTAGGAATCATATAAAATGTGTTACCCTATTTAGGGATATATTACCCTAAATAAACACTTGTTTATGACAAGCTTGAACCATTTAGTTAATTTAAGTGATTTTCCCATAAATTGTGTATTTGAGTGTAATTCAAGTAAGATTGACAATTTCAACACAAATGGTGTTATGAATTGGATGTCTACATTGAGAAGGTATGTGCCTAGGTTGCCTAGTATTGTGCATGAAGGGGCATGGTGTCCTAATGATATGGATGCATAGAGACAAAATAAAATATATGAGGTTGTTGGAGCATGCATATGAATCATTGGAGTAGTCATGAGAGTCTCAAAGTGAGCATGTAGGGGTAGGACCTATAGACCTAGTACATAACTAGACCACCTCTGGGCCCTTCTTGGCCTAATGAGGTGTCATGATTTTTTGAAGGCATATAAATCATGTTTAACATTTTTAACCATGTGATATGTTGTGTGAGCATGTGAGTGAGATGGATAGTGCATGAAAATAGGCTTGAAGGTCAGTTTCAAGGCCTAATGTGGCTTATAGGTTAAGATCCAAGCAAGCAAAGAGAGAGATGGTGGCCAAATGAGGTATGAGTTTCATATTTCAAGATAAGAATGGATAAATTAGAATTGTGATAGGTATGTCATGTTATTTCAAAAATTTTGACCAAGTTATAGGTTATATTTTTAAGGTTAAAGCAAGAAAAAGTGTTTTAAGGTCTCTCAAGTGCATAGAATGGAGGTTTCTCAACCTAAAAAGACCTTTCAAGTGTTCATTGGAATATGTAACCTCTGCATGAGAACCTAAGAAATTCATGGTAGATTGGAAAGGGTCCTAAATAAAAATTACAAGCATTAGTTTTTATAATGAGGGGCTAAACTTTATGAATGATTGTTAAGACTAGAAGATGGTTTAAACCTTCAAGAAACCCTAATAGTGATATGATATGAAATATATTATTGTAAAGTTTTCAAAATGGATTATAATGGATATTTAAGTGATTAAGGGTTGTATTAAACTCTCGTTAGGAACCTTCACATGTGAGTTTTTTGTCAGGGGAGTGAGTAAACCCTACAAGAAAGGCCTTATTTCTTGGAGATTTCTTGTAGCAGTTAGATTTGTGTTGGCAAGTGTGTTGTCATTGATGTCAAAGGATGATGTCTTTTGTGCATTAATGTCAAAAGGTAATGAAAAATTTGTGATTTCATATTATGATCAATGTTCTTTCATAGATCTTCAGTGATAGCTTGGAGAGGTAGTTGATGGATATTATTGATGGTGTGGTCATATTACAACGACCTTATGTGGTGTTATGAGTGCTTGGAGTGCATGTGGAAGTGAAAATAATTCATCAAAGTGGTTATATGAATGTCTAGGTTCTCTTAGTCATGTTTTAAAATTATGATAATTGAGAAGATTGATAACATTAGACTTCACACATGTGGTAGTGTCAGAAGGAGTTGGTTACATGGGTTTGATCAATTTTGTGCCAAGATCATATGGTCTAAGTTTTAGGTCATGATGTGGTGTGTAGAAAATAATATAAAGGTGAAAATTTAGCCTCCCAAGTAGATTTTAGTGTATTCCCATACTTATCCAAGTTTACAATATCAAGGATCAATAACATGCAAGTGATTGTGTAGTTATAGATCAAGGAAATGTAAGGCTACCAAGTGTCAAAACCTCACTTGATCAGATCAAGGATCAACAAAACATGTTAAATCATGTAAAGGGAGATCTAGCAGTGATAATGAGGCTAATAAGTCAAAGTATCTTGAGATTGCATATGATGGTGACATGTGTCACAAACATAATGAATTAGTAGTAGATCAATGGCCTACATTTGATCGCGTGTTTAGTAGATCAATGATGTGCATCTGATCTTGTAGATAAAATATCAAAGGTGTGAGGGTATATCAAGTGACATGATCATATGGAGATTTAAAATAAGGTACACATAAGTCACATGAGTCTACCAAGTGGCATAGGCATGTTAACTAGATGGAGACTATCAAGTAGGGTACATAGAAGGCACATGGGGCTGCCAAGTGGCACAATTTTGGAAGCCCAAATCAAAGATCAATGACCAAAATTGAAATTTAAGTTCAAGAGACTCCTAAGGATATTTATAGAGTGAATTTGATCTAGTTTCTAGGAGGCATGAGATGAAGACACATGTCTTAAGATACTATTGTTTTAATGATTGTTGAAATTTCAATTTTCAAATAAATAAAGAAAAACTAGTGTTGATTATTTGAGCTATATATTTTGATGTAAGATGAATTTGAAGATGTAGTAAAGATAAAAGTTGTAAATGAATCTAATATCTATCCAAATAAATTTTTTATAATGTTTGATTATTTGTATAGTTGTATTTATTAAGCTCCAAAGTTGACTATGAGTTTTATGGTCTTCTACAAGTGACCCAAGAAGCATGTTTGATATTTTCTTGATGGTGGTTAGATGTTTCAAGGTAAATTGACTATTGGATAATGTTATAGACTCCATGAAGACCATTTTTATTAATTTTAGAGTTTTGAACAATCCATATTTAATATGAAAAATGCCTATAAGTTGACTATTTATTTGTTCATGGTGTTCTTCTGTACAAGTCTAATGTTTGAGTAGATTATGCATGTGCAAAGGTGATTAGAGATGATTGTAGTCACTTTAAGGTGTCTTAGGGGTCATCGAGAGTGGAACTATACATTTTTAAGTGTTCTTGTGTTCCTAATTGTCTTTAAGAAGTTCTAAAGGGGTGAATAAGTCTCCATGAGACCTATAAGGGCTACTACAACCCAATTGAAAGTTGTAGCTGCTTAAGGGTGACCCATGGATGCTATGGTATACCTATGAGAGTGGTATTAAGATATGTATTTGTTTGGTATAATACTTAAGGGTTAATTAAAATCTAATGGCTGACCAAAAAGATGATATTCATGAAGGATCTATAAAGAGTGAAATCAAAGGTGATGGTTTCTAATGTTGAGGTGAAGGAAGAGGAGCATTGTGAAGCAAAGGAGAGCTAAGAAGTGAAGGAAGAGGATAATTGTTAATAAAAGGAGATTTTATAGGTGAAAGAAGAGGAGAGTGAGTGTGTTGAGTGGATGGATTTAGGATTAGAGTTGATTAATGATTATGTGTATGACCTGTAGGTCATAATTCTAATGTCATAACAATATTATTATAGGTTTGTTGGCTGAGGATGAATGAATAAGTTTAGATTGATCTAAAAGGATATTTTGGATGATTTTTGTGTAAACAAAGGAAAATTGAAGGTTGTGTGATATTTTTTAATGGATTGAGGATCAAAGGAGTGTGAGGTATGTGTGTATGACCATTTGGTCATGTTGTTATTATTGTGATAGAATTATTGCCAGGTTTTTTATTAAGTATGTGTGAAGAAGTATAAAATGATCCAAAAGGTGTTTTGGATTCATTTAAATGGTGTGAAGTCTAGATATATTGTGTAAAGTTAAATATATTTTATATTAATTATATCTCCATCAGATTGGTAGGCAATTAGAGATCAGGATATGTTAATTTTATAGGTATTGTTGTGAGTGTTCAACATCTAGGCCAAGAGGTGCTTGTCCATTCTTAGGGGTTGGTGCTCCTTGTTAAGTGGGTGCTTCAATAAAGTTAATAAGTATAGTTTTTTTGGGTTATCATATAGATAGGGGTTGGTTCTCCTTGTGAAGTGGGTGATTCACTAAAGGTCTCATGTTTGTGATCATCTTATAAGATAAGTAGTCCATGTGTTTATAGTCTTGATAATGGGTTTTATTCCCCATGAGGGTTTCCCACATAATCCATGTGTCATGTGATTTATCTTGAATTATATTTCTTATTAATTTTTATGAATAATTTGTATGCTTCATGAACTATGTGTTGAATGATTAAGGGTTTGAAGAGTTTGGAATTAAATTGAATATCTTGCATCACTGATTCACCCCCCCCCCCCCCCCCCCCCCCCCTCCCCCCCTCCCCCCACCCACCCCCCCCCCCCCCCCCCCCCCCCCCCCCCCCGCACCTCTTAGTGATTGTACCTATAACAAGTTGATAAAGTAAAATATTCTAAATGGATGAAGGTTGAATATTAAAACTTTTATATTATGCATATGATGGTTTCTAAGTAGGTTCTAGCCTTCAAGTGTGCTAAATTGGTCATACAAGTTGACATATTGTTAACATGCCTATTAATGCAAATAGTGAGAAAATGAGGCATAAGTGAGAAGTTGATTAGGGATGTACTAACATGTACCAAAGATGAATCAAAGTGTATTAAGATTTTTTTCAATACTTATAATAAATTATCATGTTGGATATAGGTTTTGGAGGTCAGTGGATATGATGAAAATGTTACTCATAAGTTGACGTATCTAGTGTAGATGAGATAGTGAAGATGCATGTTCATGAGATTGGTCTATAAGACCAATATTGTCATTTAAAAAATTTAAATTTGTATCTTATTGGTATATAATAATATCATAATATCATTTAAATTTATTATAATTCTCTAAAAGTGGTTGTATAAGTGTTGAAGGTAAATTAATAGATCTGGGTAAACAAGTTGCAATGATGAGTTAGAGGCTCTTTATGCTAAGTTAATTCATATAATTCAAATTATGTTGTTTTTAGGACTTTTATGTCCTATTAATTATATACAAAATATTTTAAGTTGGTTTAAGAGGTTGGAATATTGAATCTAAAATAGCCTATCTGGTTGAGTAAGGATTGTGAGAGAGAAAGTCAACAAATTGGTTTGCAGGACCAATAGTTTCCATTAGATCTTGTGATATTTTCATTTTAGATTATTATAAATATTTTTCAAGTTCATAATCATGAATTTTAATTCCTTGATTATTTTATATTAGGTGTCAAAAGTTCATGTTTCCATGACTATGTTTTGAGACTAGTTAGCAGTTTTGACTGGGTTACTTGCAGAAAAGAGTTTGAGTACTTTTTTCCTATATTGTGAAGTATAAAACACATGGTGATGATACTAAGGTCATGAATATTTTATATGTGTGTTTTTTTCCATACTTTTAAAAAAAATTATGTCTATGCTTTAGTTTTTCAAAATAGACTTTCTGAGTATGTAGAGGCATAATATGAGCAATACTAATAGTGTACTCCAAGTAGTGATTTGTGCTAGAAAGTGTTATAAATATTAGATGAGATTAGTAGTAATATAATTTATTGATTTATAATATTTTTTTACCATTTTAAATGTTTTAATTTTATCCAATAATATCAAAGGGTAATGTGTGATAAGTAAGCGTAATGGGATTAGGTCTCCATGAGACCCAAAAGAGAGATAAGGCCTATTTGAATTAGGTCAGACCTAAAAGGACTCAAAGGAAATTTCATCCATGTATATAATATGTACTAATATCCATTCCACATTTTAAATAAGAGGATAAAAGTGTTTTTCTATCCAAGAAGGATATGAATAAGAAAGACTTGTATAAATACTAGGCAATTTTAGGCCTATTAGTGGGAATAGAGTGAAAGCGAATAGAATAATATATTGTAGAGTATAATAAGGTATTATATATCATCATATGAGTGTATATAATATATTATTAAGGTTTTAAATAGGTTATATGCATGAGGATCAAGGTCATATGACCTATTCAAGTCAAGAAGAGGGATAGTTGAGTGAAGAAGACTAGAGACTAGTTTGAGAGGGATAAAAGATAAATATGGAGACAATCATTTGTTGCATAAGAAACAAAGTGTTATAAAGGTGATAAAATGTTTAAGGTGGTTTATTTTGTGTTGATTCATCTAAGGGGTTGGTGCCTCCTTTCAAGTTGATGCTTGTTAAAGGCTAGCTGAGTTGGTACTTAACTAGTTGGGGTTAGTGCTCCATGTGAAGTGGGTGCTTCACTAAAGTTGATATTTGTCTTATAGGAATGTATTAAATTTTTAGATAGTAGTGGGTTTTCATCCCATTGATCATCTACCACATATATGGTGTGTTGAATTATTCAATCTTGTTTCAGGCTTGTATAATTGATTTTTTATGCATTACTTGATCTATATGTTGATGATTACTTATGTGGAATTGATAAGAATTTTTTTGAAGATTGATTCACCACCCTTCTTAGTAATTTTTATTAAAGTCATATTACCTCACATGGGTTTGAAATTATATTCATATTATAATAATTATATGTTTTTGACATGTTCTTTATATATATCTAGTTAGTTGATGTTAATGGATTAATAGTTTTAGGGTCAAGTCATTAATATTGAAACTATATTTGAATGCATTAACAATCTTAATAGCTAAATGATTAAGCATTGTTTGATTAATATGTTTGAATCTAGGATGAATGCATGTTTTAATGATCCTTAAATTTTGAAGTTTCATTTGTATTTTGTTCACAACCGTTATGGAAAGGAAATGTAATTATTAGCATTTTTATTGGCTCAGATCTACTTTAGCCTCGAGTTATTTCATTTATTCACCTTGGAATTCACTTGTTCACCATTTAAATATGTATCTTGGAGTTTTATATAATTTTAGGATTATCAATGAGTCATTTATGAGATGGGGTTGTTTCTTTGTTTTTTTTAAAAATGATCTAGTCCCTTGCTTGGAGTGATGACTAAATGTTACTCATAACCATTGACATTCTAATTTGTATTAAATAAGGTTTATTATTCTGTAGTCATATTTCTCTTTGTAACTAGGTTGTTCTTTTTATTAGGGATCAAATCCACACAGAAAAGAGAAATATATTGTGTTTTCATTTCAAATGGTTTGATATTATGATGTTTGAGATGAAGCAAGGCCTTTTGATTCAAATAGTTGTTGAAGTTAAAAATTTATGATGAATTCATATATAAGTATATGTTGTATTATGTGTGACCAAGTCTTAAAGGAATTAGTGGATGATTATAAACCATTGTATTAAAATTTATCTGATTGTTGTAAGCTAGGACTAGGTATTTTTAAGACTGATTAAGTTATTATTGAAATGTATAAGATTATATTGTTTATATTATAAGAGTTGTTAAGGGTCTTATGATTCTTCTATGTTATTCATTAAATATTTTGAATTATTAATACATGAATTGGATAAGTTATTATTTTCATACAAATTACATCTTCCTCTTTCAATGGATAGATTATTTATAATAAACAAAAAACATTCTAATTATTTTTACATCTAATTTCAATGTTTAGTTATTGATACTTATTTCCTATTCTAAAAATGAATGTAATTTATGATAGAGGAATAATTATTGATATTTTCATTGTTTATTAATAAATTATTAGTAAAATTACATATAGATTTCATAAGTTAGACTTTAAATAGTTGATATTAGATGGTTAGTTGGGAGTGTCTTAATTGAATGGGTTATTAATCTTCTTTATACTTAGTAAAGTGAGAATTAAGAAGGAAGTGTTTGTGTTAGTTTTTTGTGGACTAAATTGGAAAATACCTATTTTAATTATTTATTACTTGACTTTTAATTCATTTAATTCAGTAGAATCATTTGGGTTTTATTCATATTTTACATATTGTTCAATCATTTTTCACAATGATGATGGTGTTCCCTAGAATGACACTTAGTTATGCATATTATGTAAATTTAATAATGTCTTCCAAATATTTTGATTAATAAGCATGGTTGTTGTCTTTAGTTTTTATTTCATGAATTATCTTCATTTGAGAATGCTACCATTTAAGGGAAGATGAGACTCTCTAAGTTCTGATTTTAATTTCATCTAATTGTTAAAGAATAATGTAATTTTTAATTTATAGTTTTGTGTGAAAGACAAATAAAGGATAAAATTTGAATTAATTATGCAAATATTTATTATATTGTGTTAAATCAATGTTAAGGAATCAGTGACTATCATTAAAAAGGTATATGAAAGAGAACATCTCACATATGAAGAGAGTCATCAACTCATTTCTTAGTTGTACTTGCATTGTTTGAATTCTTAAACTAGCTTTACTTATTTCTGAATCTTGTTCACGTGACACTCAAAAGAGGATAATTATTAGATACAAAAAAATAAATTTTCACTAAATAGAATCTATCTAAATGAGATGAATATGAAGGGAGAATGAATAAACATAGGTTATTCATGAGTTATTTTAATAGGTTGTGTTTACTATGATGGAGGATTTTATACATGATAAATGATGCTATGACCCTAATAACAAAGTGTATATATCTTGGTTGGGTAACATCATATGAATATAATTTTTTTTATATTACAATATGAGTTTTTAGGCAACTACTTAGTAATTATTCAGCAACAACCTCACAATAGATAACTTTTCCACCTCTTCAATTTTCTTTTACAAGTCCTTTAAGGCATTGAACTACTTCATGGAAGTAGCATTTGAGGGATCAGACATATCAATAGTGCTAATTTCTTGGACCAAAGAGTCTTTATGCCAAATGCCTTCACTGATTCCACAAAGTTGACAAACTTGGCGGACCTAAAATTCCATAAAATCCATTATGGATTTGATTATAGTCTGAAAGTCCTCTTATTTGATTTTGATGTTTGAGATCCTACCTTCAAAGGAGTAGAGCTTCTTGAAAATTTTAGTCACTTTGTCCTTACCAAATCTTGAGGAGCTAGCCATCTATTTTTAACCAGTAGCCTTAGAAAGCTGCTTGACTTCTTTCTTCAAGGCATCAATCTCCTTCTCCAAATCAGCAAGTTTTTCATTAACCTCCACCCCCACATCTAATTTCTTGGAAGGGCTAGAAATCTCAAGAAGACTGTGGGTTGCTTCCAATTTTTTACCCTTATCTAAACTTCTCAAAAGTCTTTTGGGAGAGGAGGGACATCTTCTAGAGTATAGAAAGGGTTGTTGGAGAAAAATTTTCACTTCCCCATAGGGTTAGTGGGAATGGGTTGAATTTTTTTAGTAAGAGAACTACTAGGAAAAGGGGTAGGATTCAATAACTATTATGTTATTTGGGATAAAATTTTATTTGAGTATTGTGTATAACTTTTTATGATATAAAGTGGTAACTATTGTGATACTTCATATGAAACAAATGTGGGTGTAGGTGTTTACTTGATTTTTTATAATAGTATGCCTCTTTATTTAAGGAAGATTATTGATACATGTTTATTACTATTGTACTATGAAATAAAGTGGGATAATGTTCTTTATTAGTGAAACTTATGAAAACATTAATGATACTTGTGAATATGGATACATGAGTAAAATAACTCTTTCTATTTATGTTTATATAGATTTTTAAAACATGTTTCTGTCCCAAAAATAAATCTAATAGATTATAAAATATTCCTTATACCTAACAGAGTTGCAAAATATTTTCTATGGAGTAAGAACTCTTTTAGGGTTGAGTCTTGTTAAGTCAATATTATGGGGAATATGACTTGTATAAATATATTCAGATTAGAATTTATAAAGGTATGAAAGTACACTTATACATCTCAAGATTAAAATACCTCAAGGGATGAAACACCTTCTTATAAGATCCACTAAAGAAGGAAATCATATATTTGCAAAAATTCATGTAGTCTATGATTAATGATCAAGTCTAAGTTATTATTGATTTGTTGTGTTTTCGATACATTTAGTATGATAAAACACTCCATTGTATTGTATTAAAAAATCATTTTTTACAAATTATTTCATATTTTTCAATTATTTGTGTGTTATAATGGATATTTTCTAAATAGCATTCAATTGCTTTGGTGAGGTATAATTTACACTCAATTGACAACTTATTGTATTCAATGTTGCAATACTCATAATATTTTTTCTCAGATAATTATTATTTGTCTATAATTATTAATATAAAAATAATATATGTCATATATTTTGTGAATAAATTGGGAAAAATGAGAAATTAAAACATTATATATATATATATATATATATATATATATATTGTAATTTTTAAATATTATAAAGTGAAAATAATTAAAAATTCTATTTAGCGAACATAAATAATATAAATTGAAAACCTTAAATAATGTAAATTTAAATACATTCTTTCCCCAAATATATTCCAATTTTTACCTTTTATCATTTACTTATAACCACACTTGAATAAATCCAAACACTTAGTGTTTATACTCTTCTTATGTCAAACAAGAGGGATGGTCATCATTAGAGAATAACAGTACCTCTTCACCATCTTTGTCACATTCCATTTTCCTTGATACTAGAAAAGGATGTGATTAGTGAATTTAATGTTAAATACTTAAATTTGATTATTTTATTTAAGGTTGATGTCAGGGATATGGATAGAGATGTTACAAACTAAAAATTGGGTTTGTTAGAGTTATTCATTATTTATATTTATGAAATTAGATTATGATCAATGTTAAATGGATTGAATAATGACTATTGTGGAATTAATTACATACATAGAATAATTATTATTCAATGAAATTAATTTATTATTAATATTTAATTTTAATTGATTCATATAATTTAAATTAGTCTAGCTATATACACAATATTTTTCACTTTTATACTTACTAACACTTTATCTTGCAGTGACTTGTTGAGATTAAATCTATGAGTGCATGCCTTAAAGGATGCATAGGGAAAGGGTGGGTAGGAATTTTTTATTTTTTGAGAGATTTTATTATGCCATCATCATCGTATTATTACTTATACTAGTCTAGCTTACTTAAATTTATCCTACTACCTACCTCCTTCCATCCTATTCCATGCAATTTTTTAAGTTTCCTTAAATAATATGGCATCCTCCAATTTGAAGCCATATATTTAATTAATTAATTTAATACATTGATTAGTTTTATGTAGTTTTGAACATGTTTATTGACATTTGTACTGTATCAACTTCATGGATGTCATTCAATGCCAACTAACTCTCTTAACTATATTGATCTAGTTGATGCCTTCAACTTATCATTTAGGGTTGGTTTAGGGTATAATAATATTATATATATGTCATATTTCATTCCAACATAAGCATATATTTTTATCTACTCTAATTTCACTTTTACTTTAATCATTACTTGTTATTTGCAGGAGTTGGTTCTAGAACCTTATCTTGAAGTAAGCTTGTCTTGTGAAAATCTTAGATATTCCATAAGTGGATATTTGTTAGAATGGATCCTATTTCCCATCCTTTTAAGTATTTAGAACCACAAAAATCTCTTTTAAATCACCATTGATGAAGGAGGAGATTAAGGCTCAGTGGGTCCACCCCAAGGTAGGTATTTCTAACCTTAAAATCTTTCCTTTATTTCATTTAGTAGATTAGATGTTACTTGTTGATTAGTAAATTAATGTGTGTGTATCCTTTTATAGGTTATCTATATAATTATATGATTGTGGATATATGATTACTTAGACTTTCCATTTTTCCATTTTATGTTGCCTAGACCCCCATTTATTGACACTGACACTTTACCATTTATGATTATTCTAATGCTTCCTTTTTAATTTAATTTACTTACACAAATACCTGAATTGCATTTATAAATAATTTACTTTCATCATAGAGGTTTATTTAGAGATATTTTGTTGAACCATAAGCTTCAAATCTGGGACCCTTTCCTCTTGGGATTAATGATATCAGAAACCTTCACTCTAGTTTTACAGATCCATTGGTCACTAGATAAACATTAGGTATCACGGTCTTTCTTTGATTAACTTTATCTGAGTTTGGATCTATTGAGATAGGATAGTTATAGGATAATCCTATCATGTACATACATTCTAGTGGGCCCAACATGAAGCTTACCTTTTCTTTCACCTCTGCATCTAACTACATATCAAACCCATTACATTTTTATATTTGTATACTTTTTTATCCAAATTCATCATCCAACCTAATACAATTTTCTTCCTATATGTGAACAACATTAGCCACCTGGAGTCATTTTGTGTTTGTATAGACTATGTCAGGCAACCTAATACATTTTTATTTTGTGTTTTCAACTACATAAGCCATCCTAATATAGTTTTGTTTAAATCTCAACATACTTTAGTTTTTATTTGTATTATCCTACCCAATATCAATTTTTACCTGTTTATTTAAATTCATTGAATTACCTAAATTGGTTTTTGACATTGATTTTCACATTTTATTTTATATTTATTTGGGTTTCCCTATAAACTATGTTTTCGTAATTTTAAAACTACTTAGTGACTATCATGCAGGGATACATTATGTTCTATTTATAAATATTATGGCATGAGGGATTTACCCAATACTCATAGCCAAAGTACATCACTAAAAAAATAATTTAGTCTCCAAGTACCTCATGGTATATCATACATGCCTATGATTTCAATTTTATTAAAGTTAGAAAATGAGCCATCTATTTGATTTCATGGTGCACTTGAGTGGAGCATATCACCCAAGTAATTTACTCTCACCATACCCTTGAAACCAAGGTTAGTGGACTATAGTCATGATTAACCTCTATAATTATTTATCTGAAACATTTTTCTGACACTAGTCAATGAATGAGTAAGTATATTTGAGATCCCATACTATTGATGAAATATTTTTATTACATAAACATTTTTTTATATTTGAAAAGTTAGGTTCAATTTGTTTCCTAATTATAGCCCATACCAACTAACTAAATATATTTCTATGATGTAGTCATAATTGAATAGACTAGACTAATACAATCATTTATGTTTGTGAACTACATGGGTTAACCTAATATAGTTCCCTTTATTTTTATCCCTTTACTAGCCTACATCCAATTGTATCAACTAGACCATTACATTTTTTGTCCTTTCTTCTAGACTGCATTGGAAAGCTCAAAAAATTGTTTTACCTCATTCCTCTTTGCCTAATTACATCATGTAACTTGATATAGTTTTATTATATATAATTCCCTACCTGACTATATCAGCTATCCCAATACAATATCTTGATTTCCTACTTGATTGTATCATAAAGCTTGATACAGTTTGACTCTTTCTATTTCCCTACTTGACTACATCTAGTAGATCAATACGTCTTTTAGTCTCCTACTTAACTACATTAGTTACCTTGATACAATTTATTTATTTTAAGTTAATTACATCAGTCAACCTAGTTCACTTAACCTGATGCAATATATTTTTGTTGATTATTAATAAATACCCAGAAAGATATGATAGAAATTACTAACTCCTTTAAATTGTATAAGTATCACTTTACTTATATCACCATAGAAAACCAAGATACAAACAACTATCATGTGGCCACTATAACTACCAACTATGAGACACTTAGTAAATCTACACTCCTTAATCCTATTAATTAAAATCCACACATACATGTTTTATATGATGAGAGTGATCTTGAATATACTCTTAAAATGATCATTTAGTTTAATAATCAACCTGAGTATAGGAGAAAGGACCACATGGTGATTTTCCATATGATGATGGCACCTCATGTGGAATTTCCTCCTTCCCTAGTCATAGTTTCTCTATTGGACTTGAGTCAGATCATTGCATAACCTCCCCCTTTCCATATTCCTCCACCATGCATATTATTATTACTAATATGGTGGGTCTTTAATAAATGGACCTAATAAAATTTCCCAAGATCATACATATGTTAATACCATGACTAGTGCATCTTAGGAATCTATTCAAGCTTCCTCTAGAAAAAACTTTTAAAACTTATCAAATTTTATTTGCAAGACATGAACCAAATGGATACCATTCAAAAAAATAATACCAATCAATATATGCAAATAAAAAATAAAATATTTCAATTGAATAATAATCCTCAACAACCCTAGTGTGGAATGCAAAACCCAAATGCCCATGCATCCTACCATAGAGATGTACATGTAAATATAATTGCTTAACACCCACTTGTTAATA
This sequence comes from Torreya grandis, assembly GCA_037957365.1. Classification (NCBI taxonomy): domain Eukaryota; kingdom Viridiplantae; phylum Streptophyta; class Pinopsida; order Cupressales; family Taxaceae; genus Torreya; species Torreya grandis. The sequence continues at coordinate 153,301 of JARHVA010005560.1, forward strand.
AAGCAATCAAACATATTCAAAATTAATCATTAGTTATTAAAATTTCAAACATATACATAGGTGGTATTAGTCCTATATCACTTTCAATAGATCCACTGATACTAATTTTCATTTGAAATATTTTATAAATCTTTAAAAATACTAGATTAATTTAAACACCTTTGTGGCTACCAAAATTATAAGAAAAACCTTTTCAAGTGATGTCATAGATTGATACAACCAAATAAATTATAACACTATCTCTAGTTTATAATACTTAGTTAACACATTATTTTAGGAATTTCAAACCAATGATCTTCCTAAAAATAGCTTATCCCTTTCATTAATTATAATTAGACATAATTTGAAACTACCCAATTTTTTATCAAATGTTGGAAATACTTATCGAATAAGGCCAAACAAAACATATTGAAATACAATATCTTCTATTTTTTACCATTGCTCTCTATTCTAAACTCTAATAAAAATTCAAGGCTCTCACTTCAAAATCATTGGAAGAATGCCTTCATCAAGCTAAATATAAATAATTTCTCATAAGATAATTTGAGCCTTCCTAACCTCGTATGGAACTTTTATACTTATGAAGTCTTAAACTAAACATGCTACTAATGATGGTGTTATAGATACATACATTTCAACACAAACCATAAAAATTATCCTCCCAAGCATCTTTGATGATGTGACACTTTCCCAACCTATCATGGGAAATCCCTTTCAACTTCCCACATCCTCTTCATATTATGTGAACAACATTTATGATCACAAGATTCCTTTTATATCTTAAATTAAGAAATGTATTCCTAAACCTCTAGTTGTAGATCTTGATCCTCATTTAATTACCAAACATAGGTATGGTCATCAAAAAAAATTATGGTAGAATTAAAATTTGTGATATTCCCAATAAAATTGTAGATAAATTAATAACATTGCCCTCAATTTTCTCCTTGGTCCCAACTTTGATCAGAAATCTATGATCTAAGAGCATCAGGAAGCTTATGACAAGTTAGAAAAATACCGTTACTCCAAATTCAAGAATGATTTCCTTCACCATGTTAATTCTCACCTTGATATATATTATGATCTATTTCTTAAGCATAATAAAAAACAACAAACTAATACACCTACTAAAAACAATGTTGTTGAAACTGTAGAAAATTAAAATCAGACACTTGATATCAATTTTAACTAGCATCATCTTATCTTCGAATCATGATAACAAATCCCAAATTGGCTTTCTATCTACACTAACATCCCTAGACTATTCACTATTTATCTCCCTTTATCAATTAATAATATATTCATCAAACATCACCCATCCCACAAAAATCACATCCTTTTCCATTAGATAATTAATATAATGTAATTAACTAATCTTTCCATAATGATAAATTACATAGCTATTAGAAATTCATATTTATCTAAATTCATAATTCCATAATTCCTCACATCATGACATCATTCCCCTTAAGGCAATTTAAATGTAAATATGTAAGTGTGAATTCAAGAGATATGACATGATCTTACAAACTTCAAGCCTTTACCATTATATCTTCTTACACTCTTCAACCTTTTCATTACACCCTCAATCCTCCTCATTTATGAGGAATAGGTCTAATCATTCACCATTGATCTTTAACCAAGATCAATGGATCTCATAAATCAACCAAATCTATAAATTAAGGGGACCTATCCTCATTTAAAAAATATTATTCATGCAATGAAGTGATATTAAATTATGAATTAAATCTTAAACTCACATCATTAGTCATCTAATAAAAATGTCCATTTTTACAATGGGAGGTGCTATAGAATTATCTATGTTTCAACCCACCTTTGTAAATACATCCATTTTAGGACAATCTAATCAAAGTGAGGAACAACTTTGTCTTAGGTAAGATTAAGGTATGCACTTATTTGATTTTTCCTCTCTTTGATATCTATTTTGAGGTATCTCATTTGTGAATCTTACATAGTATCTCATATATGATTTTTTGGGGCCTTTCTAATGATTAAATTGTACTAACAAATTTCTTCTTGATATATACATGTAATAAACCCGATGGGACTCATATCCCACATCTTCCTCTAGATAACTCTTATGACCTTACTCGGTCATATAGAATCCTTTTAAGACCAATTTCCATCAATTTAAGTATAAAATATTCAAATTTCATTAAAAATTCTATTTCTAAGTGTCTTACAGATTCACCATGTTATTTAGTAGATTTACACCTTAAAATGGTGGATTCACATAAAAATTTCAATTTTTTTAATGTTTAGTGGATTCACCTTTTTCTGGAAGAATCAATTAAGATATGTCAAATTCATAAAAAGTTGACTTTTTAAATGTTTGGTGGATTTACCTTATTATCTAGTATAATTACTTAATAAATGGTAGATTTTCCTAATAGATTGGTGGATTTACATTGATCAATGTCTTAGCACTACCTACATTCTAGAAGTCATAAACTTTGACTTAGGTGTTTTTTGACCTCCTATTTGTAAAAAATAAAGATATAAAAAAAACAACCATTACAAAAATAGTGAGTGGTAGAATTGCCTGAAGCTTGCTATAATTTTAATGAGATTAATAGATTCATATTGTTTAGAAGTGAACTCATTTTTTAACTAACTTATGTATTTTTTAGAGTGGAACAATCACCTAAAGTTATTTGAAATTGTAAATAGATTAGAGGATTCATAGTATTTAGCAAAGGAATCACTTTTAAACTAACTTTTTTTTATTTTTAGAATGGTAGAATTGATCTGAGTTTGGTAAAATTACTATAATTTTGATGAAATTATCCTAATTTTCATGAAATACTTTTCTATTTTCAAACAATTTGTGTTTGTAGTGTGGCAGAATTGATATAAGTTCAAAGAAATCACTCTGATTTTCATGAAAACATTTTCTATTTTCTAATAGCGTATGTTTTTATAATGGCATAATTGAACTACATTCAATTAAATTTACCTAATTTAGAATAAATCACTTTTTATTTTTTGATAATTTGTGTTTAAAGAATGGTAGAATTTCTATGACTTTAACAAAATTGCTCTTATTTTGGTTGAATCACTGACAATTTATGATTTAACTAAGTTTGTGTAGGCTTTTAATCTTGTTAAAGATAACCAAAATAAACTACTAATCTATCCTTTAAAGGTTTTGCATGTCAAAGTATAAAAATAAATTAAAAACTCACATTTTATAAGATTAACAATTGAAAACATATTTCGATTTGGATATAAAAAAACTTAATAATTTTGATTTCATTTGATTGTGAGTGTGTGTGTGTGTGTGTGTATGGGGGGGGGGGGGGGGGTGTGTACACGTGTGTGTAATTTAGATCCACATATGCTCTTCCCTTATTTTGTAAGGTAAATCCTAAGAATTATAAATAACCTAGATTGATTTTTTTTAATACCTACATATATGCTATATATGCTCTTCCCTCACACCTTAGGGTGTTATTAGGAATAATAAATTGTGCACATCTCTTTTATTTTGTGTAACTTTGATCTTTATCCCCAAACATAATTATTTAGGTTTCGATGACTAGGATTTCATCCCCCAGCATTAGGACCAACCTTATGTTATTGTAGAGTATATAAATTAAAGGAGGAATTATGGTTATTGGTTAATCAATTTTATTTTTTACGCACACTATGAAGGGAGGTATTTTCATGCTTTAATACCTAGAACCTATACATCACCTCTCAAGGAAATATTTTGAGGCATCACTCCTCTAAAGTTCTATGGACGGAGTGGGTGTAAAGGTACTAGACCATCTTGTGCAATATGTTTATCATCATCTTTCACAGACTTTGGCCCCATTGTGCCTAATTTATATAGGGGACACACCTATAAATCTTTGTTTAATCCTAGTTTAAGACCAATTAGTCATAAATAGATATTAGTTTAAGGGAAACCAAACTCCCCCATGAAACTAACAATGTATGTCTATGGAGTGAAGGTTGGAAAATTAGTATATTCACTAATTCATGTGAATATATGTGTGAGATAATAGTTTTATTGCACACATTTAATAATAAACATAAGCCTTATCACTTGTTTGTTTTTATTTTATGGTTGTCAAAAATTGTATTTCTTGTAAATGTAGACACCTAAATCTAGCCACCAATGACCTCCAACTAGGCTTTTGACCAATTTCCACCTAAAATGCACAATTTGGCCTAAAAACACTAAAATGCATTAAATGAGGTAAAATTGACATATTCAAGTGCCAATTTTGGCTAGACTATCATTAAATAGGGCAATGTAATTTGTGGGCCACCTAACTTTAATTAGATCATTTCAAGTTAGAATGCCAATTTTGCCCTTGGGTACTCTAGATTGTTCTTTCCTATCAAATAAACTTCACAAGATGCATGCCTTTGTTATTTAGTGTTGTTAACATCCTAAATGGGATAATGGATCAAAATCATCTGACATCACCTTCCAATTCCAATCTAGTCAAATTTTGGACCAATAACAAGGCATTCTATCAATTTGAGTAATTTGTGCACAAAGTACTTAATCATGATTGGAGATAATTAAACCAAATTAGAGCCTAATTAAGAATTCCATGGAAACTTGTTGAATAATTTGGTTTGGAAATGAATATTTAATATATGCATCATCAGGTGACCTCATTTCTTAGGAAGATATTCCTAGGCCATAAATGCCACAAATATCAAGATTCATGCCTCCCATGCCTCATTAAAGTCCTCGGCATGCCTCTTAATTTATCCTCTAACCCAAATATTGATGAGCCTATTTATTAATTTTAATTTCAAAATTGGATTAATCCTTATCCACACATATCAAACCTGAGATGGATGGTTCAAGTTGATTATAGACATTCTCAAAAATCTATATATAAAGAGGCCATGAACATCATTTCTAAGCTATTTTGGTACAAATTTATTATACTCAAATATCTTCAAAGACATGATTATCCAAAGTTATAATGCATAATTGATTACAAAGCTTTAAGTAACTAGTGTTGCCATGCCAAATTGATTCCAAGGCAAACCAAGCCACAAGCCAAAGGTGCCAAGGAGAGATGGAGGTAGCCAATCTTCTATTACCAAGGAATTCATGATCACAAGTCAAGAAAGCCACTACAATAAGAATTTTAGAGCATCCAAGGGAGGTAAAATAAGGTTTATTTTAAATTTTAGTTGTGTGTTTTATTCATGTTTATTAATTAAACTCTCCCTAATGTCTAGGACTAGAGATGTTATGCTAGTTAGAGTGTTTCTTTCATTTTGTTTTCATTTTAAAACTAACATCATACTAACTATCCTCTCTTGAGCCAAATTCCTAGATCACATTATGGCATGCGTAGTGGGACTAAATGCATCCCACACATGAGTAAGATCATTTTTCAACTTTAAAATCTTCATTTGGATCATTAAAACTATTGAAAATTGATTTTATAACTTTGTTTTGTCATTTTGTGTTTTCCACAGGTTTACACAGTAATCGACATCGATTAGTAAAATTGACATCAATTAGATAGTTGTCATCGGTTACATTAGTATAACTAATGTCAATTAGATAACCGTCATCGGTTAGCAAATGTAACCATTGTCAATTATATAACTGACATCGATCAATATGTTTTTCTTAAAACATAGACCTAACAACTCTTTTTTAAAGTTCATTATTTCAAACCTAAAAGAGATTCAAGGCTAAAGGACATGTTAATGTTTTTGTTGTAGGACCAAAATTGACATTTGCTAAAAGCATGTTTAGATCACCTTTTTCATGCTTAAAATGAATTAGGAACATTATTTTGGGTGCCTAAGTTAATATTTAGGTGCTTAAGTGAGTTTTCAGCATTAGTTTTGAAAGTTACAACTAAGGCCAAGGGGTCAATGAACATAATCTAATTTTCCATTTGGGCTTACAAATGAACTCACCTTTTCAATAATTTTGTATTTACTTAGTTATTTAAATTAAATTTTCATTTGACAAAAAGAGGGGTGTTGCATGTATATTCTTCCATTTATCTCCTATAGGGAACCCTTGGAATCAAAAGCACCATTCCTATTGCAAAAATCCTAGTCCAAGGCTTAGAAAGAATGTCATCTAAATCACTCCCCAAAAACTCATCAATGTTTAGTTGACCTTGAAAATGACCCTAAAGTCTTTCTTTTTATGGCTTTCATTTCAATGCATCTTGGCTTGTAAGGGGGACGTCATTACCTCCCATGAGTTCTTTAAGGAAGATTTGACTCAGTGTTTCCTATCTCAAAATTGAATTTTCCTACTCCTAATTAGAGTTTCACATGAGATGTATATACATTTGGACATCGCACTACATTGAACAAATAGTAGGATGTAGTGGTTATAAAAATGACTAGACATTTTTACAACTAGCCAATAACACTTTCACCCAATTTTCATGATTTTATTTGGCATTGTTTGATGTGAAAGTCATTGTGTAATTGATTCCCCTAAAAACATTTGAAATCTTTTTAATTTATTCAACCCCACATTTACATACCCTTGTTAGAATTTAGATGATTATACTTAGTGTATTTTGGTCATTTATCTTACTTGGTGTTTTTTTATACTAAAACTTGTTTATTTTTTCATAAAACCATGTTAAAAACAATTTGCTTATACATCACTCTTTTATATAAAGAGGCATTATACTGGATATTTTACACCACACTTATGCCTTAAAATTTTTACTAAACTTGTTTGTGTGTGTGTCACTTGAGTTAAGGAGGGTAGTATTATGCTACCCAAATCATGTCAAACCATTTGTGCCTTTGAGTATTTTAAAACATAGCATTGATCACATCATTTGGGCATGATTACATTGTTAGGCTACTCAATTTATTTCAAGACTTGTTTCACCTTATGCTAAAAACCATTTGTTTGAAACCATGTCGTGTATCCCATTTGGACCTTTATCTTATGCCATCATGCTATCTAATCTTGTCTAGCTTGTTTGGTCAAATCCTAATTTTTGATATTGGGTTTTAAATTATCTTTGTCAAGTTTGGATTCAAACATTGATTGATTTATATTTAGGCCTTAATTAATTGGGCTAATACTTAGATCTTTCTCTTTTGGGTTGCATAACTTCGGTTAATCAATTACCCAAATTTGAAAACTATTGATTATTTATTTACTTAGAGCCTATCCTCATCATTTTTTTTGCCTTTATTTGGGAAAACATAGTATTTATTCAAATATCCTTTTGTCTTATGCCTTATGCTAATTTATCATGTTTATGGTTGATTCTATTTTCTAGGTCTATGTCAAAGTTGTTTCAAAACTTGTTAGATTAAATCAAATCACATCATTTGGCCAAAAGTCCTAGCATATACCTATTTGTTTGAGCCTATATTTTGACTTCACATTTGGATAAAAGACCAATCAACTCAACTTTTCCCTTACCTAGTTTAGACCTTGTTTCGAATACTTTGACCTAGACCTTTGACATAACAATTTTTATTCAAACATTTAACCTTTTTTGTGTCTGGAATTCAGCATTAGACATTTGATGTTAGGATATTTTATGAAAATTTTTAGAAAAAATCATTTTGGAGATAAAACTCCACTTTTAAACCACATTGTAGATAGCACTTCACCTTTTGACCAAGTTAGACCAAGCTTGAACCATTTGTCCTTTGGACATACTTTTTTAGAGTTTGTAGAACTCTAAGCCCTTTTATTTAGGAGCTTTCATCATTTATGTAAATATGTCTCACTATGCTTATGGTGGAGACACATACAATCCAACTTATGATAGAATGGCCACATAAAATCCCACTAGGAACCCCTATAGAGAAATATTTTCTAAGGAGTTTTATTATTCTCCCTATAATACTCCATGTGGGGAACATAGTCAAAATCCAAAAAATCCAAATCAAGACCTTGATTGGCATGAAGAGGCTTGCAAGGAGGACTTTAAAGATCCAACTATAGATAATGTTATTTGGTATATGGATCCATACCCTCTTTACAATAATCTATATGTGGAACACAGTCAAGAAACAACTTATGAGCCAACTCATGATTGGGATGATATGGTTTATGAGGAAGACTTGGATTCTTTGGCTTAAGCAAGTAATCAAGCTCCACCACATTGTACCATTTCTATTCCAAGACCATAATATCACACAATTCCCATACCAAGACCTCATCCTTTGGTTTGTGTAAACAATCAGGTTTTATAATGCCAAACTAGTTCTATACCAAGACCTCATCCTTTGACTTGTATAAGAAATCAAGCTCCAAAAACCCCCTTCATCATTCTAGGCCCTAGTCCTTTGGCTTGTGTGGTCAACCAAGCTCCACAACACCTTATCATTACCATTGTAGGACTTTTTCCTTTGGCTCAGGTGAGAAATCATGCTCCACAATGCCCTACCATTATCTAACCACAAGTCATTCCTCATCCAATACCAATCCCATCCAAACCTCAACCCAACCAATCATTTGAAGATTAATCTATGTTCAAAAATGGTATCTTCCAACTCATTAGAAACCAAGGCCAAGTGAATTAGCTAATCTAAGATGTTTCTTTTGAATCAACCATTTTTGATAAGTCAATATATGATGAATTACCTATTGATCCTATACCATTTTTTGAGGAGTCTCACTCTCATAAGCCAATATTTGTTGAGTCACTTCTTAATGATTACAAATAACATTGGGAAAATCATTACCTTGACCATGTGCTTATTTTTCAAGAGCCTTCTATTGACAAGCTAGCCTTTGAGGAGTTGTCTCTTAACCTTTTTCCCATCCTAGAGGAGTCTCACTTTGACAAACCAATCTTTATGGATCCCATCATACCATTACAAGTTGTTACTTATATAATACCAAGCATTCAACAAGACATCATTATAATAGAGTACCCATCAGATGAAAAATTAGAATTATAATCAGGTTTTACTTTTGAATCGACATCAGATTTAACATCAAAATTAGAATCAACATCAATCTCAACATTAGATTTAGAGTCCCTTAAGTTACAATTAGATTTAGAAGAAGAATATGTTCATGGCTATCACAATATTGGTTATGCATGCCTCACAAATAAATTTGAATATACTTGTGATCCTTATATGGTTTTTAAGGATGAGTACTTCAAATGCAACACAAGTTATCTTAGTATCTTATATGGGGATTGTGTAGCCTCTCCCCATTCCATTACCATTCTACAGGCCATTACCATCAACTAAAATAGCTATATCATTGACATTCCATCTCCCACAAGTGTTGATTGGGATTGATAGAATCACATTTTGTTAAACTACATCCATGGTGAGATAGTAGTTGAAGAATATCGAAGAGTCCAAGACCACATTCATTTAGCAGAAGGATATTCTCCTAGTGAAACATTTTCTAAGGCACTAAGGGATAATCAAAGTTAGAACTCATCATCTTCTAGTGAAACATTTTCAAAAGTTCTAGAAGACAATCAAAGTCAAAAGTCAACATTCCTTAGTGAAACCTTCTCAAAGACACTATGGGATAATCAAGATAACTTCATTGGTGAAAACCTCATTAAGGCACAAATAGCTAATCACAAAATTTCTTCAGTACTTGATGAAAAAAAATCAAATATCGAATCAAAATAGCTTCCAATCTACAACCTAATTAGATGTTAGCTACTCTCAAGATCAAACAACAAAACAATATGGTGGTTCTATCAAAATAACAAGTCTTTGTTCCTACCACAATCAAAGTTATGTTGAATCCAGCATCAAGAACATTACGTGTGATTGAAAGTCTTGATCTTCATTTGTTTCCCCACCATTACCCTTTCCATTATTATTTGCCATTCCATTTCAAAGTCAAACCTACCATCCATTATTTCTCCTTGTTTACCATCCATGGTTGTACTTTCCTTTTTATAGGCTACAAAGATACCTTTTCTTGACACTTGAAGGAATTAGAATGAATGATCAATGAAGATCACAAAAGCATTTTTAACAACCAAATCTATAGTTAGTTCTTGATAGAGAAACTATTCAAATGAGTTTTGGGATAAAATTAACATGATCAAGTATTTTCTTTGTATCATTTGTTGACTAGGATGTACATCTCCTTATCAGCAGGAACAATAGAATCAAAAACCACACCTAGGCAAAAAATATGTACCATATCATTTCACATTGTCATTGCCATTAGTACATATCCTTGCCATTATTGTATATCCCTTCCATTTAACTTACCTTACCACTTGGGGGCAACCCTTTTATCATTCTACCATCCTACTAGTCCATCATTATCCTAGAGCAAGACCATTCTATTTTACCATTCCATTCCTATCTAGACCAAAGCCTATTTTTAGTCATCCTACCCAATCCTATTTTGAACTTAGTTCCTTTGGTTATTCCCACACTTTTTGTGAGAGGATTCTAATCATGCTTCAACATTCAATCAAATCCATGTTTACAATGATAGTCTATAAAAGTAGTGTGATAGTTGATTTGGCAAGATATCTTTCAATCTTATATTCAAATTTGTTTATGTGAGCTTGATTATAACCACCTATGGACAGATAAATGTTTCACCAATCTTAATACTAATTATAACTACATATGTGTAAATTAGTATCATTGACCTATGTCATTGTATCCTAGATATAACCACATATGGGCAAATTAGGGGCAATACTTGTTTACTATACATTGATACATCACCTTATAATTACTATTTTCATTTAACTAGCCATTTTCCAAATTTGATAACTTATTGGAACCTAGTTGGTTTTTCCTTACCTTTTGTGTGGATGGAATTACTATAACTTAAGGCCATTTTAGGACTATGTGGGTCATGCTCAATTCATGTTGAGGTCACCTCAGTCTCCCTTTCCACACACTCTCACCATTTTGTGAGCAACCTAAGCCAAATGATCTCATCATTTTTAAAGTAGGTATCTTGTCATTCTCAATCATGTTAAGATACCTCAAAATTATAAAAGCATGCAAATATTTCAAAAATCTATAAAAAAATTTGTCTTGTCTATGCCTAGTCAGTTATCCTTGATCCAACTTACTAGATCATGGCCATTATTAGGATGCTTTCTTCTTCTTTCTTTTTCAATATTTCTATTTATTTTCTTATTTTAGGTTGTTTGTTTCTTTGTTTTTCTATTTGTTTCTTTGTTTTTTCGCTTTCTTATTTGTTTACTTCTAGCATTGTGCCCTTGACTTAGTTTATATGTGTTCATTGGGTGATTCTTTGAGCACATTATTATTGATTCCATCCATATTTATACATCAACATTATCATCATGGTTTTTATCATTGGTGCATTATTTTCAAGTGTTTATTGGATCAAGAGTTAGTCCTTATGCATATTTAGACCAAGTCTTCATGGTGTTCTATCATTAAGCCTACTGTCACATACTAAAACAAAAATTATCTTCAAAAAGTCTACAATCAATGGAGCCATAGAATTTTCTCCTCGGTTCCTTGGAAAATCCTCCCACCCATCTTGATCAATATAGCTCATTTTACCATTCTAGTTATATCATTGTTAATAAGGATGAGCATCTCCTCATTGGCAGGTACAACTAAATCATTTATAATGATCAATCTTATTCTTATATCCATCTCTTGAATCAATTTTCACCCACTCCTCTTTAATTTATATTAAATGTTATATCTTTGAGTTATGCTTTCTAATCAACCCTAACTGGGAAACCATCAGTTTTAACCAATCTAGGTCTGCTTAATGATTATAAACACCTATGGGTAAATCATTATTATGACTTTTATTCTTAATTATAACTACCTTTTGGAAAATTAGAATCCTTTTTAAATCAATGCATGCAAGCATTTTATTATTTGGATTAATCTCAACCACAAGTTAATTTCCACCTTTCTTCTTGTTTCATTTTGAGGGACCACCCATCAACAAATGTGATGACCACTCCCTCGAGGGGGCATCATCATAGGCTTCCCAATACCATTTGGAGATTTTTTCTTCAACAATCATCTTAATTTTTTGCATACATGCCATCTCTTATTATTTTAGAAGGCATTGCTTTGCCTATGGTTTGTAACATCTTCTCAAACAAGGCCAAATTATAGACACTTAAATCTAGCCACCAGTGATCTCCAACCAAGCTTTTGATCAATTTCCACTTAAAACACACAATTTCACCTTAAAACACTAAAATGTATTAAATGAGTTGAAATTGACATATTCAAGTGCCAATTTTGGCTAGAGTATCATTAAATGGGGCAATGTAATTTGTGGGCTAGCTAAATTTGATCAGATCATTTTGAGTTAAAATCCCAAATTTGCCCCTAAGTACTCTGGATTGCTATTTCCTATCAAATATCTTGCACAAGATGTGTGCCTTTATTATTTGGTATTGGTAACATCCTAAATGGGATAATGGATCCAATACATCTGACATCACCTTCCAATTCCAATCTAATCAAATTTTAGACCAATAACAACGCATTTTAATCAATTTGAGTAATTTGTGCACAAAGTGCTCAATCATGCTTAGAGATAATTAAACCAAATTAGAGCCTAATTAATAATTCCATGGAAACTTGTTGAATAATTTGTTTTGGAAATGAATATTGAATATCTATATCATCAGGTGGCCTCATTTCTTGGAAAGACATCCCTAGCCCATAAATGTCATAAATATTAGGATTCATGCCTCCCATCATCATCAAAACACTACATGCCTCTTAATTTATCCTCTATCCCAAATATTGATGATTCTATTTATAAATTTTAATTGAAAAATTGGATTAATCCTTAACCACACATCTCAATCCTGAAATGGGTGGTTCATGTTGATTCTAGACATTCTCAAAAATATATAAATAGAGAGGCCATGAACATCATTTCTAAGATATTTTGGTGCAAAGTTATTATGCTCAAATGTCTTCAAAGACATGATTACACAAATTTATAATGCATAATTGATTACAAAGCTTTAAGTAACTAGTATTACCATGCCAAATTGATTCCAAGCCAGGCCAATCCACATGCCAAAGGTGCAAGGACTTCATGAGCACAAGTTGAGCAAGCCACTACAACAAGAATTTTGAAGCATTCAAGGGAGGAAAAATAAGGGTTATTTTGTATTTTAGTTGTGTGTTTTATTCATGTTTGCTAACTAAGCTCTCCTTAGTGTTTAGGTCTAGATATGTTATGCTAGTTAGAGTGTTTCTTTCATTTTGTTTTCATTTTGAAAGTAACACCATACTAACCATCCTCTCTTAAGCCAAATTTGTAGATCACATAATGGCATGCCTGATGGTACTAGATATATCCCATGCATGAAAAGATCATTTTTTAGCTTAAAATATTCATTTGGATCATTAAAACTCTTACAAATTGATTTTCTAACATTTTTTTGCCATTTTTTGTTTTCTACAAGTTTACATAATAACCGACATTGATTAGTAAAATTGACATCAATTAGATAGCTATCGTTAGTCACATTGGTATAACCGATGTCAATTAGATAGCCATCATTAGTTAACAAATGTAACCATCATCGATTATATAACCAACATTAGTCACTATGTTTTTCTTAAAACATAGACCTAAGAGCTCTTTTCTTAAGGTCATTGTTTCAAACCTAAAAGAGATTCAAGGCTTCAAACCTAAAAGAGATTCAAGGCTAAAAGACATGTTAACATTTTTGTTGCAGGAAAAAGATTGAAATTTGCTAAAAATATATTTAAATCACTTTTTTCATGCTTAAAATAAATTATTAATGCTATGTTGGGTGCCTATATTAATATTTAGGTGCTTAAGTGAGTTTTTAGCATTAGTTTTTAAAGTTACAACTAATACCAAGGGGTCAAATGAATACCATCCCATTTTCCATTTGGGCTTAAAAATTAACTCACCTTTTCAATATTTTTGTATTCACTTAGTTATTTAAATTAAATTTTTGTTTGGAAAAAAGAGGGGTGTTGCATGTATGCTCTTCCATTTGTCCCCTTTAGGGAACCCTTGGAATCAAAATCACCATTCTTATTGCAAAAAGCCTAGTCTAAGGCATATAAATAATGTCATATAAAACACTCCCCAAAAAATCATAAAAGTTTGGGTGACCTTGAAAATGACCCTAAAGTCTTTCTTTTTATGTCTTTCATTTCATTACATCTTGGCTTACAAGGGGGACATAATTATCTCCTTTGAGTTCTTTAGGAAAGCTTTGACTAGAAGTTTCATCTCCTAGCATTGACTTCAATTACTCTTAATTAGAGTTTCACATGGGATGTATCTACGTTTGGACATCACACTACACTAAGAAAACAATAGGATGTAGTGGTTGTAAAAAGGACTAGACTTTTTTACAACTAGCCAATATCATGGTCACCCAATTTTCATGCTTTTCTTTTGCATTGTTTCATGTGAAAGTCATTGTGAAATTTATTCCCATAAAAACATTTAAAATCTTTCTATTTTAGTCAACCCTACATTTTCATACCCTTGTTAGGATTTGGATGATTATACTTAGTGTATTTTGGTCATTTATCTTACTTGGTGTTTTTGAGACTAAATTTTTTTGGTTTGTTCATAAAGCCATGCCAAAACTAATTTCTCTATATGTCACTCTTTTGTCTAAAGAAGCATTATGCTAGTCATTTTACACCACACTTGTGCCTTAAATTATTTTTTAAAGTTGTTTGTGTGTGTGTCATTTGAGTTAAGGAGAGTAGTGTTATGCTGCCCAAATCATGTCAAACCATTTTTACCTTTGAGTCTATTGAAACATAGCATTGATCACATCATTTAATCATACTCACACCATTAGGATGATCAATTTATTTCAAGACTTGTGTCACCTTGTGCCAAAAACCATTTGTTTTAAACCATGTCATGTATACCATTTGGACCTTTATCTTATGCCATCATGCTATCCAATCTTGTCTAGCTTGTTTGGTTAAATCCTATTTTTTACCATTGAGTTTTTAATTAGCCTTGTCAAGTTTATATTAAAAAATTAATCAATTTATATTTAGGCCTTAATTCATGGGGCTAATACATAGATCTTTCTCTTTTGGGTTGCATAACTTCGGTTAATCGATTACCCAAAATTGAAAATTATGGATTGTTCATTTGCTCAGAGCATATCCTTGTCATTATTTGTGACTTTATTTGGTAAAACATAGTCTTTATTCAAAGAGACTTTTATTTTATGCCTTATTCTAATTGATCATGTTTATGTTTGATTTTGTTTGCCAGGTCTATGTCAAAGTTGTTTCTTAACATGTTAAATTAAATCAAATCACATTAGCCTTTGTTTCAAGTCTAGCTTTTGATGTCATTTGGCTAAAAGTCCTAGCATATGACTATTTTTTTGAACCTATATTTTGACTTCATATTTGGACAAAAGACTTATCTACTCAAATTTTCTCTTTCCTAGTTTAGACCTTGTTTAGAACACTTTGACCTAGAAATTTGACATGCTAGTTTTTATTCAGACACTTGACCTTTTATGCATATGACATTTGACATTAGACATTTGATTTTAGGCTATTTTATGCCAAGTCTTAGCACAAATAATTTTGGAGATATAAATCCACTTTCAGACCACATTGGAGATACAACTCCACCTTTTGACTAAGTTAGACCAAGATTGAACCATTTATCCTTTGGACATAGTTTTTTAGAGTTTATAAAACTCTAAGCCTTTTTATTTCATATCTTTCATAATTTATGTAGATATGTCTCACTATAATTATGGTGGAGTCACATACAATCCAACTTATGATGGAATGGCCACATAAAATCCCACTAAGAACCCCTATAGATAAAGATTTTCTAAGGAGTTTTATTATTCTCCTTACAATACTCCATATGGGGAACATAGTCAAAATCCACAAAATCCAAATCAAGACCTTGACTGGCATGAAGAGGCTTGTGAGGAGGACTTTGAAGATCCAACTATAGATAATGTTGTTTTAGATATGGATCCATACCCTCTTTACAATAATCAGCATGTGGAACATAATCAAGAAGCAACTTATGAGCCAACTCATGACTGGGATGATATGGTTTATGAAGAAGACTTAGATGCTTTGGCTTATGAAATTAATCCAGCTCTACCACATTATACAATTTCTATTCTAGGAACATAATGTTAGACCATTACCATAGCAATACCTCATCTTTTGGTTTGTGTGAGCAATTGGGATCCATAATGCCAAACTAGTTCTATACCAAGACCACATCTTTTGGCTTATGCAAGCAATCAAACTCCACAACGCCCCTTCATCATTCCAAGACCTAGTCTTTTAGCTTGTGTGGGAAACCAAGTTCCACAACACCCTATCATAACCATTATAGGACTTTGTCCTTTGGCTCAGGTGAGAAATCATGGTCCCTAATGCCCTACCATTATCCAACCATAAGTTATTCCTTATCAGGTATCGATCCCATCCAAACCTCAACCCATCCAATCATTCAAAGACCAAGATGTGTTCAAAAATGGTATATTCCAACTCATTAGAAACAAAGGCCAAGCAAACCAACCAATTCAAGATGTTTTTGTTGGATCAACTATTTGTGATAAGTCAACATGTGACAAACTGCCTATTGATCCTATACTAGTTGTCGAGGAGTCTCACTATGATGAGCCAATATTTGTTGAGTCACTTATTAATGATTATAACTGGCTTTGGGAAAATCTTTACCTCAACCATGTGCCTATTTTTCAAGAGCCTCCTATTAAAAATCTAGCCTCTAAAGACTTGTCTCTTAACCTTTTTCCCATCCTAGAGGAGTCTCACTTTGATAAACCAATCTTTTTGGAATTCATCATACCATTACAAGTTGTTACTTATCAAATACCAAGCATTCAACAAGACATTATTGTAATAGAGTACCCATAAAATGAACAATCAGAATTAGAGTTAGGTTCTATTCTGGAACCAACATCATATTTAGCATAAAAATTAGAATCAACATCAGTCTCAACATTAGATTCAGATTCCATTGAGTTATAATTAGATTCAAAAGAAGAATATGTTCATGGCTATTACAATATTGGTTATGCATTCCTTGTCGATCAATTTGAATACATTTTTTATCCTTCTATAGTTTTTAAGGATGAGTAATTTAGCTTTGACATAGGTTATCCTAGTATCTTATATGAGTATTGTGCAACCTTTCCCCATTCCATTACCATTCTAAAAACCATTACCATCAACTAAAATAGCCATATAATTGACATTCTATCTCCCACAAATGTTGATTAGGATCGACAGAATCACACTTTGTTGAACTACATATATGAGGATATAGTAGTTGAAGAAGAGTAAGGAGGCCAAGACCACATTCATATAGTAGAAGAACATTCTCCTAGTGAAACCTTTTCGAAGGCACTAAGGGAAAATAAAATTTAGAACTCAACATATTCTAGTGAAAGTTTTTAAAAATCACTAGAAGATAAAGTCAAAATTCAACATTTCTTCGTGAAACCTTTTAGAAGGAAATATGAGATAATCAAGACAAATTCATTGATGAAAACCTCATTGAGGCACTAATAGCTGAGCACAAAAATTCTTCACTAATTGATGAAGACAAAAGCAAATATCAAATCAAAATAGCTTCTAATCTATAGCCTAATCATATGGTAGCCACTCTAAAGATCAAACAAAACAAAATTGGTGGTCCTATCGAAAGAACAAGTCTTCGACCCCACCACAACCAAAGCTATGTTGAATCCAACATCAACAACATTACGTGTGACTAAAAGTCTTGATCTTCATTTGTTTCCCCACCATTACCCTTTCAATTATCATTTTCCATTCCATTTCAAAATCAAACATACCATCCATTATTTATCCTTGTTTACCATCCATGCCCGCACTTTCCATTGTAGAGGCTACAAAGATACCTTGTCTTGACACTTAAAGGAATCATAATCCATGACCAATGAAGATCATAAAAGCATTTTTGACAACTAAATCTAAAGCTAGTTCCTGATAGAGAAATTATTTAGATGAGGTGTGGGCTAAAATTAACATCATCAAGTATTTTTTTATATCATTTGTTGATTAGGACGTCCATCTCCCTATCAGTAGGAACAATAGAATCAAAAACCACACCTAGGCCAAAAATATGTACCACATCATTTCACATTACCATTGCCATTATTACATATCCATTTTCCATTATTGTAGATCCCTTCCATTTAACTTACCTTACCACTTGGGGGAAACCCTTTTATCATTCTACCATCTTACTAGTTCATCATTATCCTAGAGCAAGACCATTCTATTTTACCATTCCATTCCTATCTAGACCAAAGCCTATGTTTAGTTCCTACCCAATCCTATTTTGATCTCAGTTCATTTGGTTATTCCCATTTTTTTATGAAAGGATTCCAATCAAGTTTCAAAAAATTAATCAAATCCATGTTTACAATGATAGTCTATGAAATTAGTGTGATAGTTGATCTGGCAAGATATCTTTCATCCTATATTCAAGTTTTTTTATGTCAGCCTGATTATAACTACCTATGGGCAAATCATTGTTTTACGAGTCTTGTTACTAATTATAACCACCTATGAGAAAATTAGTATCATTGACCTATGTTATTGTATTCTAGTTATAACCACCTATTGGAAAACTAGGGGAAACACTTGTTTACCATGCATTACCACATCACCTTACCATTACTATTTTCATTTGACTAGCCATTTTCTAGATTTGAGAACTTGTTAGGACCTAGTTAGTTTTTATTCACCTTTTATGTGGATGGAATTACTATGACTTGAGGCCATTTTAGGACCATGTGGGTCATGCTCAATTCATGTTGAGGTCACCTTAGTCTCCCTTTCCATACGCTCTCACCATTTTATGAACAACCTAAGCCAAACAATCTCACCATTTTGTAAGCAAGTATCTTGTCATTTTTTATCAAGTTAAGATACCTCAAAATTCTAAAAACATTCAAATATTTTAAAAATACAAAAGAAAAATTGTCCTATCTAAGCCTAGTTAGTTATCCTTGATCTACATTACTAGGGTATGGTCATTATTAGGATGTTTTATTTTGATTTTGTTTTCAAGCTTTCTATTTGTTTGTTTATTTTAGGTTGTTTATTTCTTCTTTTTTCTGTTTATTTATTTTTTTGTTCACTTGCATGTTTGTTTTCTTCCAACATTGTTTACTTCACTCGATCTATATGTGTTCATTGGGTGATTCCTTGAGCACATTATTCTTGAGTCCATCCATATTCATACGTCAACATTGTCATCATGGTTTTTATCACTGATGCATTTTTTTCAAGTGTTTATTGGATTGAGAGTCTGTCCTTATGCATATTGTAGCCAAGTCTTTATGATTTTCTATCATTAAGCCTATTATCACATTATACAATAAAAATCAGCTTCATGAAGGTCTATAATCAATGGAACTATATAATTTTCTCCTTAGTACCTTGGTAAATCCTCCCACCCACCTTGATCAATATAACTCATTTAACCATTCTAGTTGTATCATTTCTAATAAGGATGAACATCTCCTCATTAGTAGGTACAATTGAATCATTTATAATGATAAATCTTATTCTTCTATCAATCTCTTTCATCACTTTGCACCCACTCCTCTTTAATCTATATTCTAGGTTATATCCTTGAGTTATACTTGCTAATAAAACCTAACTGGGGCACCATCAATTTTAGCCAATCTAGGTCTACTTAATGATTATAACCATCTATGGGTAAATCATTATTTTGAATTTTATTATTGATTATAACCACCTTTGGGAAAATTAGCATCCTTTTTAAATCAATGCATGCAAGCATTTTCTTATTTGGATTAATCTCAACCATGGGTTAATTTCTACCTTTCTTCTTGTTTATTTTCAAGGGACTACCCATCAACAAATGTGATGACCACTCCCTTGATTGGGCATCATCATAGGCTTCCCAAAACCATTTGGAGCTTTGTTCTTCAACCATCATCTTCTTTTTAGTAGACAAGCTATCTCTCACTATTTGAGAAAACATGGATTTACCTATGGTTTGTAACATCTTCCCAAATAGGGGCAAACTGTATACACGTAAATTTGGCCACTAATGACCTCCAACTAGGATTTTGACCAATTTTCACCTAAAATGCACAATTTGGCCTAAAAATACTAAAATGCATTAATGGAGTTGAAATTGACATATTCAAGTGCCAATTTTAGCTAGAGTATCATTAAATAGGGTAATATAATTTATGGGCTAGCTAACTTTGATGAGATTATTTTAGGTCAAAATGCTAATTTTTCCCTTGGTTACTCTAGATTGCTCTTTCCTATCAAATATCTTGCACAAGATGCGTGCCTTTATTATTTTGTGTTGGTAAAATCCTAAATGGGATAATGGATCCAATGCATCTGACATCACCTTCTAATTCCAATCCAATCAAATTTTAGACCAATAACAAGGCATTATGATCAATTTGAGTAATTTATGCACACAGTGCTTAATCATGATTAGAG
Source organism: Torreya grandis (assembly GCA_037957365.1). Classification (NCBI taxonomy): domain Eukaryota; kingdom Viridiplantae; phylum Streptophyta; class Pinopsida; order Cupressales; family Taxaceae; genus Torreya; species Torreya grandis. The sequence continues at coordinate 173,770 of JARHVA010005560.1, forward strand.
ATAATCAAACCAAATTAGAACCTAATTAAGGATTCCATGGAAAAATTTTGAATAATTTGTTTTGTAAATGAATATTGAATATCTACATCATCAGGTGACCTCATTTCTAGGGAAGACATCTCTAGGCCATAAATGCCACAAATATCAAGATTCATGCCTCCCATGCCTCATCAAAGCCCTCCATTCCTCTTAATTTCTCCTCTATCCCAAATATTGATGAGCCCATTTATCAATTTTAATTTTAAAATTGCATTAATCCTTAGCCACACATCTCAATCCTAAGATGGATGGTTCAAGTTAATTCTAGACATTCTCAAAAATCTATAAATAAAGAGGCCATGAATATCATTTCTAACTATTTTGGTGAAAATTTATTATGATCAAATATCTTCAAAGACATTATTATGCAAATTTATAATGTAGAATTGATTGCAAAGCTTTAAGAAACTAGTGTTACCATGCCAAATTGATTCTAAGCCAAGCCAATCCACAAGCCAAAGGTGCCAAGGAGAGATGGAGGTAGCCAATCCTCTATTACCAAGGAATTCATGATCACAAGCCAAAGGTACTCTGGATTGATCTTTCTTATCAAATATATTTCATAAGATGCATGCCTTTTTGTTTAGTGTTGGTAACATATTAAATGAGCTAATGGATCCAACACATCTGATATCACCTTCCAATTCTAATCTAGTTGAATTTTGGACCAATATCAAGGCATTCTAATCAATTTGAGTAATTTATGCACAAAGTGCTTAATCACGCTTAGAGATAATTATACAAAATTAGAGACCTAATCAAGAATTCCATGGAAACTTATTGAATACTTATTTTTGGAAATGAATATTGAATATCTACATCATTAGGTGACCTCATTTATTAGGAAGACATCCCTAGGCCATAAATGCCACAAATATTAGGATTCATGCCTCCCATGCCTCATCAAAGCCCTCCATGTCTCTTAATTTCTCCTCTATCCCAAATATTGATGAACCTATTTATCAATTTTAATTTCAAAATTGGATTAATCCTTAGCCACACATCTCAATCCTAAGATGGACGGTTCAAGTTGATTATAGACATTCTAAAAAATCTATAAATAGAGAGGCCATGAACATCATTTCTAAGCTATTTTGGTGAAAATTTGTTTTACTCAAATATCTTCAAAATTATTGATAATACAAAGTTATAATGCAGAAATTATTTCAAAAGCCACTACAATTAGTTTTACCTTGCCAAAGTGACTCCAATCAAAGCCAAGCCAAAGCCACAAGGTGCCAAGGAGATATCCAAGTCTCCTTTGATGAATATTTCATGAGCACAAGCCAATCAAGCCACTACAACAGGAATTTTAGAGCATCCAAGGAAGGTAAAAGAGGGTTTATTTTGTATTTTAGTTGTGTGTTTTATTCATGTTTATTAACTAAGCTCTCCCTAGTGTTAGGCCTAGAGATGTTATGATAGTTAATGTGTTTCTTTCATTTTGTTTTCATTTTGAAACTAACACGATACTAACCATCCTCTCTTGAGTCAAATTCCTAGATCATAGTAAATTGTAAACACTTCAAATAAAGTCAAATATATCAAATGGAAAAAATCAAACATTAAACATTGTAAATTAAATTCCCACCTTTGAATAATTAAAAAATCAAAAAAAGCATCGATTATTTAATCCAAAACTTTAAAATTAATTTTAAACATTTAAAATTCAAAATCAAGTCAAATATTCAAAACAAACCAAACATCCCAAATCCAATAAAGTCCAAATCAATCAAATGTCCCAAAGTCAAACATTTTAAATTCAAAATTTCCAACTTACACCAAGTTAACATCTTAAATCAAATTAAACATCCAACTTGGATTAAGTAAAATAAAATTTAATCAAGGTCAAAATTCTAATAAAAAATTAAATCAAATCACACAATCAAAATACAACAACAAATCCAACTAATCAAAATTAACATTAAACCCCAAGGTTGAGCTTAGTTTCAAAATCAAATCTTTATCAACAAATTGTAATCTAATAAAATAAAATCCCCATCTTTACATTCAACCTATTGAAACCTATCAATTAGGATAGATAAAAATTATAACATCTATCCTTTCTCTCATCCAAATTAGATAAAACCAAATCCTAATCAAACACAATCAAACCTAAATCCAAGTTGAGCCTAATTAATAAATCCTAATTAATCCAAAATCAAATCTTATTCTAATATAGGTCCTATGGCACCTTAAATTACACACACACACACACATCATCATCATTATCATCATCATCATCATCTGATAACAACCATATAAATCTTTATATCTCCCACAATCCCAATCCAATTCTAGCATCACCATCCTGATGTTAGAATGTGATTGACTAACTCCAATAGCTTAGCCAACATGCATCCCACCTAAAATCCATTCCCAATCCTTCATCCACCAATATAAAATCCAATAATATCCATCCATAACATCTCTAAATATCTTGATTTATGAGAGAACAAATCACATCCAAGTTTGAGAATCATCTATTAGGGATATGCCAAGATCCCCTTCCGAATCATAATCAAACTCCTCTATTTCCATGTAAAGGTCAATATAATCACTCCATCCTTGAACAATCTACCTTTTATGAACTTATTTTTATCTAATCACCCATATTTTTCCAATCCCAAACCATTGTTGTCTCACCCATCTTTGATGAAGGACCCATATATGAAGAGCTAATCTTCAATGAACCATCATTTCACCAATTACCCATCTTGTGTCAACTTGTCTTTGAACAACCATTGGTATTTTATAAACCCATATTTGTTGACACCATTCATGGACTATCATTCTATATCCCATCACATATAAAATATTATATCACCCAACATCTCATACCTAAAGTGAAAATATTACTTATAGACAACCAAAAACAACATCAAAATGGCTTTTATGTTGATGGGCTCATCCTAAATAGGAAATTAACATTAACATCTTATCAATTTAATAAAATATCATTTATCAAATCCAACTTCCACACATAATAAATCAACAACAATAATCAAACATGGTTATATAAATATATCCCTATGGCTTATTTCAAGAGAGTAAATATCCTCTAGCAAGTAAAATGCTCAAAATCATGAACTATAATGGGAATGCCTCAACTTTCATGAGCAAGGAATCATGAAACCCATCCATGTACACACATAATTCATGACATTGGCTACAAACCATCTTCTAATCAACATAAATATATTCATGATAGTTTCATGGTTTTTGAGAAAGCCTTGTAATATATTAAAACAAGTTCCATTCATAGTCCCTATAAGGACTATGTTTCCACCCATCCTATTACCAATGTCATCCATAATTTTCACCATTTTGAAATTTAATATCTTGCACCTATCAATTGTGATAGACAAAATCACTTACTATCAGCTTTCTTCCATAAATCAAACAATGGTAGAATTCATGATTGACATCCATCCAAAAGAGCATAAAACATCATCAACATTTAATGATCCATCATATCAAAATACAAAATCATTATCTCCAAGTAAAAACCTCCTTGAGGAATTATGGGATAATATAAATCAGAATTAAAGTAAAAATTAAGGTCTTTTAGTGAAAACCTCTTTGAGATGCTATATGACCCAAATTAAAATCAAAGTCCATAAAACAAAGAAAGTGAATCCCTTGGTGCAAACATTTTTTTTAAGAACTAAGGGATGAATAAATCACTCTCC
>JARHVA010005560.1:182500-190000 GCA_037957365.1 Torreya grandis
CATGATTCTTTGCCAAAAGCCCATGCTCAGAGTTCCTCAATATTTATAGGCAATATAAAATATTAAACAATAGTTATAAAAGAACTTGTAATAAAAACTTGTAGACCAAAACTAAAATTCTTTCTCAACTTTAAAAATCATATAATCAACCTCTAACACTAAAAAAATACTATAAATGTTTATAAAATTTATGATTATCTTTGTTGTGGGGTTTACACAGTCATTTCAATACACTTGCATAGGATAGGGACTGTGTTCTTTAACCACTTCAAAAGCATTTGAAAATAAAACTAAAATCACCACAAGAAAAAATAATTTTATCTTACAAATAAACATAGGAATCATTAGATTTTATTATCATCAAACCTTTCACTTCGAAAATACACACTTTCATACTTCAATACACACTGATAACAGGGTTTATCTTGAGTGTCCTGACAATTCATTTGAAACAACTTAAAAGAGAATAATAAATTAACATTACATGTAATTTCCACTTACCAATGATATAAAAATATGATACTATCACACATATTTATTGAGTTATCCTTATTATATAATGTTTTCACATTCTCTATTACTATATACATAGAGTTCACTGAGGTCTGCCAATAGAATCTCTTACAAAAAAGGTAATCTATATTCATCTTCTTGGGGTTATTTAAAATTTCCTTTAAAATATAACCCCTCCACCTTATATAATGCATTTAATGACTTGTTACATATAACATACATCTATTCAAAAGACTCCAAAATCCATAACTAAGTTGTTAACTATCCTTTGTACATTACAAACTATTCAACTTCAAGGCCTCTCAATAAGATGACTCACCATGTGAGTCATATGGGTCTTGAAACACATTTAACCACCTAATAAATCCTAAAAAACAAACTATGAATTTGAGACCTTGTGAAGTATGGTGGAGATGTCTTAAGCTTTACATTGAAATTTGAAAATTCAAATCAAGCTTTTGGTAGGAAAATGCCAAAAATGTCCTTGATTCAAATTTGACACAAAAATAACACTTAAAAATGTTTCATAGAGAGCTAAAATTACTAAAACAACCTATTAAAGACTCTAGGAATGAAAAATATATCATTATGTATATTTGATAGTGATGCTCCTGCATCATACTATTGAGGAGCAAGAAAAGACTTTCTCATAAAAGTGATAAATGAATTTACTTTAATGTTCTTTGGAGCATATTTTTTCTGAGTTCTTTGCCACTGGATCCTAAGGATTCTTTGAAACATATAAGCCTTTTTGATGCTTGTCTCCTCCTTTATTTACCTTTGCCTTTATCTTCCTCTTTATTTGCATTCTTAATCTAATCATGGGAAACTTCTACTCATTTATTTTCTTAAAATGACCTACACACAAAACAAACATGTTAATTACAATCACTTCTTGCTTTATATTTTTTATTTCTCCTTGTTCCTTAGTTGCCAACTTTTCTTCTTCTTCTTTCCTCAATATTGTCTCCAATGCCAACTCAGCTACCATGATGCTCTTTTGGTCTCCTATGAGACTCAAATAACCTATCTCTTTCATGATATGCTACCATATCTCTTATTCTTTTATTGTGTACTCATCCTCATCAACTTTATCTTCTATTGGTGCCAAATAAATCACCTCAACCTAATATAACTTAGTCTTTTCAAGAACTTCAACTTGTTATTCATCTTCTTTCTCTACTATTTCACCTTCACATGTGTCAAACACTTCATTTGGTACTAATCTACCTTATTTTCCTTCCACCAACACATTCATTATCCTCAATATACTTACATATAATTTAGTTTTCTCAATTTTTAAATTAGAATAATCATCAAAAATGAAAATGAAATGAATACTTTATACCTTTTGGATCTCCTCCATTCTTTATTGACTAAAATATTCCTCTTTATTTCTCATCATGAGGCATGGTGTTGCTGCACATTCTCTTTTTTTGTTCTTCATCATCCAATGGATCACCTTCTTTAGGGTAACATATGATTTATTTTCCAAACTTTGTTATCCAATCAATTTTTTCTTCAAAATCACTAGTATTCTTCTCATGCTTCCATTTCTCTTCACCTATATACAAACACTCAAAGAAATCATTAATCAATAACATTTTAGGCTCACTTTCCCCCTTGATTCTCCTTCTAGGCTACCTTGTTAACTTTTTTTCTCTTGTCTTCTTCTCCTTTTCATGAATTTTTTGAGATCCCATCTCACATTCTTTTTTATGCACACATTGAATCTTGGTCTCAAATATTCCAAGATTTTCTATAGCCTTCCATTACCTCCTTCATCTCAGCTATCTATTTCTCTCTCTCTATCCATATTTACTTTTCTTCCATCTTCTTCGTGTCTAACTTATTCTTATGGCACTATTCACACATAAATCCTTTCATCACCTTTACTATCTCTTTTCTTATTAATAAGTCTTCCATCTTGTCCTTTTTACCATTCACTTAGTATCTCACTTAACTCTCTCCTTTTTGGAGTCAATCTCTTCTTGTCCTCACCTAGGACTTATCTTATCTTGTCCTTTCTCTAAGACTACTATCTCTATCTCAAGCTCACTTTTGAGCTTCCTTCTTGAGCTTTCACTAGATCTATTACTTATATAATCATTCTTGGCTTAAGGGATATGCCATACATTTTTATTTCAGTTATATCTTTGCCTCTCACTCACATGCACCTAGAGTGTAGGATTGTGGAATAGGAGGAATAATTAAAAAAATGAGAGAGATAGAAGAGAAAAATATTTTGTAAAAATAATGTAAAATCACATTATTTTATTTTTGTAAAAATGTAAGCTTTAAAAGCTTACGGAAAGAAGGTGGTTACAAAACTAACCACCAATGGGTAAACCAACTTGTAAATACAACCTAAATAGAATAAATTACACTTAAACAAAAATATAACAAAATAAATTACTTTGGATCATAAATGATCCCAAAAAACTCCCCCTTGATCCAAAGGGGTATACAAAGATTGGAGCAAAGAACAGTGAGTCATCCAAGTAGACTTTGCCATAACTGTAACTAGTAAACTATGCATCTTGGACTGATCCACATCGTAATCATCTCTACATTGTAATAGAACATGATCACACACTATCCAACTACATCAATACTCACATATAATCTATCCAATAAGTGACTACACCCATACTATGTATGACACATCTCAAACTAATTCCCAGCAATCACTAACATCTCCCATAAGCCTTTGCTCAGCACTAACAATGCTAGAAACACAATGTTGAATCGTACCGTACATCACCAATGATTGCTAAAAAAACCAATATGAAATATCTCCTCCCCCTATCAGGTGAGAGGTGAGAAGTCATGAAGCAAATAAACCAAGTACAAATCATTGAAATGCTCCACATCAAAGATCATATCATCACTACATCTATGAAAGCAATGTATACAAGCCAAAAATTACTATCCCAATAGTGAACCCATACTCCAAGTGTATAGTGAACTAGAGAAGAGAAAATATCCTCCAACCTATGTGGATCCTCTAACCTCCAATCACTATCTAAAAAGATACAGTCATTAGTTGTGGAGCATGCAACTTTACAATCATTCCATCTATTAGAAGAAGATGCAAAAGAATAACTAAAAGAGGAACTAGAAGAGTGACTAGAGTGAGCAACAATGTTTGATTTTGCCTTCTATCGATGTTGAGAGGACCTTATTTTAGAGGGTAATTCTCTATAAAGGTATCCTATGCCACCATGATTTTAGAAAATTGTCTCATGTCTACCAGAACTAGAAGAAAAAAATCACATGAAGAAGAATGCCTATGTTTGTGCTTGTGTCCATGTGAATGTTTGTGGTGATTATCTTGCTTTGGAGAACCAAAATTATGTCTATACTTAGGAGAACATGAATGATCCCTATGTTCATAATGATGCTTATGTCTCAAAGAACTAGGATGGTTATGCTTGGAAGTATGCATTTGATAGTGTCTTTGTTTCTATTTATGTCTTCTATTGGGTTCATATAATGTATTTCCTATTTTGGAATAGTGTGCCTCCTTAATTGATTTCTTCTTTGCAAATTGTCACTCATGTTAAGTGAGGAACTCACAAATGGAATCAAAATTAGATTTTTTAAGCTTATAACTAAGCTATAACATCTCCAAAAAATTCTCATAGATTGAGCTAAGACCATTCAAAACAATATAAATGAGCATGTCATCATCAATTTTCTCACCAGTAGTGCCATATTCTTATTTCAAATTCTTAATGCGTGACACATATTATGAAACATATTCATAATCTATTAACTTTATGTTGAGAAACTACGTAAGAAGATCAATTTTCTTATAGGCAGGTTTTTTATCATACAAATATTTTAGAGCTTTGCATGCTTTTCAAGCTTTAAATTTAATTGCCTCTATGTGAATTATGACTTGTGCACTGCAAGTGGATTTTAACAATGCAAGAGCTTTCCTGTCACATTTTTGAAATTGTACAAGTTTTGTACAAAGGTAATCTTTAAAATCTAATGGAAAGAACATGGTGGTCATAAAACCAACCACAAATGGGTGAAACCAACCCAAAAATAAAACCTAAACAAAATAACTTTGGATCATAAATGATCCCAACATGGAACATCTTTCACTCCATTCTTACATTCTTCATTATCCACTTCACAATAGCATCTCAAAACAACATTAGAAAAAATATACAAATTGAGTTAACTTATTAAAAAAAACTCAAATATACCTTGCCAATAACCTTCCTACTCTGATAGCATATGATGTAGAGGAAATCATACAATTGACTTCCATGAATGGAAATAAATAATATAGGTTTTTCTCTTACCTCTACCAATCAATCTAGCTCTAACCTTTACTTTGACTTATTTGTTCTCAACCTTTGATTACATCAAATTTTTAGTTCTTAATTAAAACACTATGATACTTATTTGGTACTTCTCATCCTTCATTCATAATCATATTGGTTTCTTATACTCATTCTCATGTTTAGTAAACTTTACTAATTCAATGACAACTTATGTATGCTTATACAAAAGCAACTAGTCCTCAAGTATGATACAAGGTTTCTCTATATCATATAAAAAAATTTGACCTTAAACAAATTAATCATATTTTAAACAAACTATTCTTTCTATCCATCAAACTATTTAGACAATCCTATATTACTTTCATTACTTCCAACTCTATCCTAGTCACTTCTTGTAGCCTATTTCTAAGGATTTACTATTATACAGATGGGTATAGTCATTTATTAAAAATTTGTGACCATCCTCAACAATTCTCTATCTCATTATATAAATGCATAAAGTTTTAGGTCTTAGTTCAATCATTTGAACACTTTTCCAAGCCCTTTTAGGCCACTGTTTAGGTCTTATAGGTTTATTTAGCCTTTTGATACACTTAATCCTCTTAAAAGTGTATTATTACATATGTGATCACCTTTAAACTCATCAATTTAGTCAAAAAACATCATTATGCAACTAATTTCAAATTTTGGACACATTTCACAATTGGATTCTCCTAAAAACTTAAGTTTGATCTTAAACCCCTAGAAATAGGGTTTGTAGGGTTTATCACAAGTTGAGAAGGGGTTTAATTCATTTTAAATCTTATTAAAGAGTTTTAAAACCTCAAAATTATTTATTATCATATGCCTACATTATATACACCTCTCACAATCAAAATCTCCTCATTACCTTCTCTCTGCTCACATTTTCTTTGTAAAAGTTTGTTTGATTGTGTAAGCAATTACAATGTTCTATAGGTCTAAAACTTGTTTATAAAATCTCTATATAGGTAAATTTTATAAATCACAACAAGGATGTTGATAATTTATAAGGAAATATTTAAAATATTAGTATCAATTTTCATTCAAATGTGATTCTTTGCCAAAATCCCATGCTAAGAGTTCCTGAATATTCCCTTATAGGCAATACAAAATATTAAGCAAACTTTGTGAAAGAACTTGTAAAACTAAATGAAAGGATTTATAAAATTTAAAACTCATATAATCAACCTCATACAATCACAACAAACTATAAATGTTTATCAAATTTATTATTATCTTTGTTATGGGGTTTGCACAGTCATTTCAATACATTTGCATAGGTTAGGGACTATGTTATTTAACCACTTCAAAATAATTTGAAACTAACACTTAAATCACCATAATAAAACCAATTTTTTATTACAAATTAACATAAAAATCATCAGATTTTATTATCATCAAACCTTTCACTTCCAAAATACATAATTTCATACTTCATTACACACTGATAATAGGGTTTATCTTGAGTGTCCTAACCATATATTTGAAATAACTTAAAAGAGAATAATAAATTCACATCACATGTGATTTAAAATTACCAATGATATCCAAATATTATATTAACACACATATTTATTTAATTTTCCTTCTTATATTATGTTTGCACATTCTTTATTAATATATACACATAGTTCAATGAGGTCTGCTAATAGAATCTCTTACAAACAGCGTAATGTACATTCATCATCTTTCATTTACTTAAAATTCCAACCCCTCCATATTATCTCATACATTATATGACTTGTTACACAAAACATACATTTATTCAAAAGAATCCAAAATCCATAACTAACTTGTTAACTTCCCTTTGTATGTTGTAAATTACCTAAATTCAAGCCCACTCAAAAATATGACTCACCATGTGAGTAATGTGGGTCTTAGAACACCTTTAACCACCTAATACAACCTAAACAATAAATTAAAACTTTTAGACCTCATGAAACAAGGTAGATATATCTTAAGCTTTACATTGAAATTTAAAAACTCAAATCAAGCTTTTGGTGCAAAAATGCCGAAAAGGTCCTTGATTCAAATTTTGGAAAAAAAATAGCACTTAAAAATATTTATTAGAGACATAAATTGACTAAAAAAATCTACTAAATACTATAGGAATCTAAAATAGATCATTATGTACATTTGGTAGTGATGCTTTTGCTTCACATGACTATCACCATATAACTCCATCCCCATTGAATCATTATGAGCCCTGTTTATGATCATATATAAGAATATACCTCATTGTATCATTTAAATTACATGGTAATATCATCCATGATCCACATATTTCCATACTTTCCTTTTAGTGGAGGTACATGTAGGTCAGTCTTGAGGTTACACACTTGCTCAGGAGCAAACCTAGGAATCTTTAGGCACCATGGTCTTTATGTTATTTATTCTTATGGATGAGCATAATATATCTTATGTTAGATAAATATTTTAATCCATGTTTGGTTTTATTAATCCATATGTAGGAGGAATATAAAAATACAAAAGTGTTAAAATCCATATAAGAAAAGACAATGTTAAAAGGAATATTATTATATCACAAAAGTTAGATCACATCATAATAAATAATCTTTGTTTGTCACATATATTATATTATTTTAAGATTAAAATCCTAATCCAAAAATCAAACTATTTTGTTTAAGGATAATTCAAGAAACAA
>JARHVA010005560.1:192500-242500 GCA_037957365.1 Torreya grandis
ATATACATACACACACATGCGCGCGCGTGCGCGCGCGCACACACACACACACACACACATATAGCTTAAATTTTTATACATAGTGATACATCACAATACATAAAAACTGATACATAATAGTAAAAAGGGATCTAAGGATGTGTTCCACCCTATCCATTAAGTGGGGGATATGTGACACTCCTCATTGATATCTATATAGATTTCACCCTATGTATAATTTACTATAGAGTTTATGTGAAAAAATGTATTCCCTAGACCTATACTTGTAGTTTGGTCCCATATGCCTGTAATATCCAAATCTATCCAATCATGGATATATGTGTAACCCTCTCCTAGGTTAGCTCTCACCATGCTTGTGCCTCTCCCTATCCAACCCTGAATATTAATGTGGCCTAATAAGAAACCAAGTCCTATCTCTACATCTCTTAGGTGGCCTCTCCAACCAATTTAAATCAACCAACATGCAATCTAGTTGTTAATGCCATAAGATCTGACATCCTAGTGGTGTTGTGTTGACGAAACATGGGGTCCAAAATATCATGGTGGGAAATCATTGCTAGAGTACTCCACCACATATCCTTTACTATCACATCTAAAAAAAGAAAAAAAAATGACATCATATTTCACATATATATCATAATCCATATATATGTCACTAGTGTTTATCATATATATCTCTACTTATAGTAAATAAAAGTGATAAAATCGATGTAATTACTTACCAAGAGTAGTTTTATATCCCTAATATCTTATAAAATGATGGTTATTATGGATCTAAAGTGGTGAAAATCCCCTATATATGCCAAAATAAATCATTATATCTTGATGTGATACTTTGTGTGTTTATCACTCTTTCATCTAATTATCTACTAGATGCATAATAGGATACCTCTACTAATGTTAAGGAACCTATACTACATTTATGCCTCATCCCTATGTGTGTTACCCTCACTATCATCTCCATCATCATCTCACCACTCTAAGTCATTAAGGTCACACTAGAAGTACCTCAACTGACACTCCCTTCCCTCCAAAACCTCAATGTTCCCTAGCATGATAGGCCTAAAATATTTGTACTACCAAAGGAACTGATAAGTGAACTAGTCTAAAATGTCTAAGAAAATGATCACATGGATGTGGCTCCACCTACTAGTTGTAGTTACCCATTATCCATATCTACCTTTGTGACTATACTATAGTTGTCCAGGATGGCCACATATACATAATACCTTGGTATGTTATTTGTAAAACTAGTGCATGTGGTACTACTTAGACCACATGGTCTTGCACCCACTTCCTCATGCATGGGAGGTAATCATCTATCATGAGAGATAATTTCCCATGCCTATACATGGGGAACATCTCATATATCCATCTACCAAAAAGTATAATTGGTCCCATTGTCTACTACCCTCTACTCAAAATGTCATATAATTCATATATTAGTTGCACCATATGATATATCCCAAATCATATAGTATGCCTTACTCTAGCATGGTTCAATGCAAATATATAATATATAATAGAATGGTCCCATTTAATTTATGGAAGACCACATGTGTTATCATAATCATGATCAAGGCCTTTTTATTGTTCTAACACCTAATATACACAAATTGAGTAATCATATGAAAAGTGCATATTGGTTGTACCTATCAAAATCATTAACCCACTATGCTAAGGCTCTCATCCCATATACATTATATAGGGTATTACACTAGTGTTCCCATGATAGGTAACCCTAGTATAACATGTGTATCATCTACGGTGATGCTCATTCACCACCCATAGTAAAGTGGTTGTAAATCTCACCCATGCTTTGAGGAACATGGTGACCAAATCCACATTGAAAGGTATCCAACACATCTTCATGATGCCACTAAAGCTAAGTGTGGTTAAATGTTCCCAATGAATTGACAAAAGGATCTTTAGTAGATATGATATTCATATCATGTCCAATAGCCTCCATAGTCTCTATTATCTCTCTAAAATATCAAAAAACAAAGAACAAATCACATGTCCATACCAAATATAAAATAAAATCTTAAAAAATAATAAATTAATAATTTATACACTTTTATGCCACATTGGCCATGAATCCTACTAATAGGGTCATGCTCATGTTTATACTACATCAACCACATAATATGGTATTAGCCATTTTTTTAGTCTATTGTATCAACCATACACTATTATATCATCCATCTATAAAACTGCATTGGCTCACTTTTCTTCATATCACCATTGGCCATACCCTATGGTATCAACCATGTTAGGCAACATTGGCCATATATTTTCCTAACTACATAGGTAAATTCATATGGTATTAGCTAGGTTGTCTTCACCCTACTTCTAAATTGAATCGATACAGTTCATCAAATGTCATATTTTGTCCCTTAGCCTTAATAAGTACATTCAACCTAATTGTCAAATTTTCATTGCTTACCCATTAGTCATCCTATTTTAAGCTGTATTTTTTTAATTTTGTGGGAAAATTATGTTTCATGGATTTTACTTGGCACCTATATTTCCTACTTAAGTACATTTTATCCCATAATGAAAAAATAGATAATTAATGCATTTAATATCTATATAACTCTTGTCACAATAGTGATATGTCCACTAACATGCCTACCTCCTTATTCACAAACCATGATATTTATAATTCATAAATTTAAATACATATAGCTTTGGTTTCCAAAAATATAATACATACAAATGAATATTTTTTCACCCTTTTATAGTATAATTTTCATCCTTTAGTTATTTACCAATAGATTTCATTTTTTGTCCATATATTCATTTTCATAGGTCATTTTCATGAAAAATAAAGAAGTCTTGTACTCTTTGTGAAATAGATAATTTTTAGGTTATAATATTATATTTTTTGTAAAAAAATGAATTTTAGCTTATTCTTGAGGCCTACTTCTTTGTTCTTCTCATTAGGTTCCTTTTATCATTTGCCCCACATAAGACATTTTTTACATTTAAAAAGGTAAGTAAAGTTATGTCTTTTCATTTACTTTAAACACTTATTTACACATTATATTTTAGTTGTATCAATTACCATGTTGTTATTCTATTTCCCAAAACACCATCCCATATTACATTATTGTGACACATGATGAGCTTGGTGGGGCATATGTAGACACATAATACTTTTCAATTTTATCACTTACTAATGCTTTCTCTTATAGGGACTTGTCGATCTTCAATATCCTTGAGTACATGCCTTAAAGGGCACATTGAGAAAGGTTGGGTTGGCATTTAGTGCTTTGAGAGATATGTTTTTATGCTATCATTATTATAATATTCCTTATATTAATTTAGTTTACTCATATTTTTCCTACTACCTACCTCCTTACATCTTATTCTATGCAGTTTTGTTAGTTTCCTTATATCCTACACCAATGGACATTCCAATATCATCTATTTCATGCCTTTTTCCTTCCCATACTAAATCGACTAGTTTGATGTATTTTTTGGAGTATTTACTAGAATTATTACTATATCATCCTAGCTTATGCCATTTAATGTTAATTGACATCTTTTAATTGTATTGATCTAGCTGATGTCATCGACTTAGCCTTTGGAGTTTGTTTTGGATATTAGAAAACTATATATATAATTTATTTATGATTAAAATAGAACCATATGCAATAATGTGTTCTACTTTTGCTTACATTTCTACCCTAAATCATTTTTTGGATGAGTTATGTCTAAAACTTTTTCTTTAATTAAAATTGTCTTGTCAAAGTCTTGGGGATTAACTAAGAGGACCTTTTTTGGCCTATATCATATTTTCCATCCTTTGAATTATTCAAAACCAAAACAATCTCTTACAAATCATCATTAGAAAATGGGTATATTAAGATTCGATAGATCCACCCCAAGATAAGTATATATAACTTTATAATATTTATTCTATTTCATTTATTAGATTAAATGTAGATTTTTTCTTACTAAATAAATGTGTAAACACATAATATTCTTAAACTTTATCATTTATTGATGCTTTCTCTCATAGGAACCTATCGAGTTTAAATCTCTTTGAGTGAACACCTTAAAAGGTGCATCAGGAAAGGGGTGGGTAGACAAGTAGTGCTTTGTGAGATTATTGTGGCTTTGTATCATTCCTAATATTAATCCAAGCTCCGTATTTAGAGTGTTTATCCATTTAAATCCTATGATGCCTCCATAAAATACTAAAATTATAATATATGGCTAAGTTTAAAATGTAAAACCCTAAAATATGGCTAAGTTTGAAATCTAGTAGGACCTTATAAAATCTAGAATTTGCATTATATCTCTTAGAGGTCCAAAACCAATCTCAAACATCATGAAATTTTAAATATAAAATATAACTTAAAGTATAAAATAAATGATATGTCTATATCTAAATGTCTATTTTATATTTATGTTGCTTGTTTTCCTATTATGTCAACCAAGTCAACTCTGTCATTCATCTCATCCAACTATGTAAACCAGGTTGATTTCATCATTAATACTATGTCAATAAAATATGATGGAATTTACCATGTCTATCTTACTATAACATATGTTAATCTACATGTTATGGAGCTAGGTCAAGCTAATCGATCTAGTTTAAGACTTAATGACTCTTTTTCCCAACAAATAAGGTCAACCTAACTAACCTTATCAGCTAAATTTATGAGAGGATATATTTTAAATCCTTGGCTATAAATATCCCCTTCACTTCATGTATAAATAGATTATCATTTAATTTCACATCATTACAACTTGAAAATTTACTTATACTATCATTTAGAGGTTTTATTGCTTAAGGTTTTGCCTTGGAGTAGTAGTAATCATCTTGTGGAGGTATTGGATGCATATGATAAATATTTTATCCTAGAACTTATATATCCTTGTTATCCTTACAAAACAAAAAAATCTCTTCAAAATCACCAATGGCCAAAGGAAATATTGAGTCAAGATGGGTTCACTTCAACAAGGTAAGCATACTCATAACCCCTTCATTTTTAT
Source organism: Torreya grandis (assembly GCA_037957365.1). NCBI lineage: Eukaryota > Viridiplantae > Streptophyta > Pinopsida > Cupressales > Taxaceae > Torreya > Torreya grandis. The sequence goes on from JARHVA010005560.1 coordinate 197,508, forward strand.
ATGTAGATATTGCATAACTAATGGATTGAATTGTATCTCTCTTACTTAGACTACTTATATATTGTCTTAAATATAATTATATATATTTTCTATTATCTTCCCCATTTGTGCCACAAACATTTTTGAGTACAAGATTTGCTTGTATGTTTATTTACTAGATTAGCTTGTATGTTTGTTTAGTAGATTAGATCATTTTTATTTATCACATTATAACATTTATATAAGATTATTACATGATGAAATTTGAATAAAATCCTTTCAAACTTATACTTTGTTATTATATAGTAACATATCCATTACTTAGGTTTAGCAGATCCATAATTGTTCATGACCATGAAGTAGTAAAGTATTGCTAAGTAGATTATTAGTTGATTACCTTATTTAAGCTTGGATATTACTTATTATGATAAATTATGAATCTATATTATTTCACTTACATACATTTGGGTGAACCTGATGTGAATCTAACCCTTAAAATTTTTAATTTTAATTTTTAGTCATCCAAATCAAGCTTGTCAACCCAATTTTATATTTTGTGCATAGGTTTTCAACTAGGTTGATCTTGTTAAGCTAGTTTTATTTTTATGTGTAAGTTTTCAACTAGGTCAAGATTATTGACTTAGTTTTTATTGCATAGGTTTTCAACTAGGTTAAGCATGTCAACCTAGTTATATATTATATATACAAGATCAAAAAATCATATGTATAATCCAATCAAATAATATTTAACATTATCATGAAAATTTACTAAATCAACCTGGTTGGTATTATTTATCTTCTAGGTTCACTCTTACCAACCTAGTAATTCAATTGTATCAATTATCTAAATTTTTCATTTATACTTCTCAGCGTAATCAATCAATACTTGAAATTTCTATTTTGTTTTTTTCTAGTTTTTTAATCTTGTTAAAATTATATACATAATCAATTAAGTTGAGATGATCCACCTAATTTATTTTTGATTTTTCTAGAATTAAACTATATCGAGCTCGTCAACCTAGTTTGTTCTAGTCCTTTTTTTAGACTGATAATTTTCTTTCTAGAATTAAACTAGATTGACCTGGTCAACTCCATATGACTTATCCAACCTAGCATAATTTCATCTTACTATTTTTCTTCCAAAAATTTTACTAGATCGATCAGGTCGACTTTGTAGGTCTTACATAGCTTAGTTTAGTTGGTGGCTATCCTAATTTTTTTTCCTATACTTTTAAACACAATTAAGTAGGTGGCTGACTTAGTTTAGTAGGTTTCCAACTTAGTTTGCTTTTTCCTATATTTTTAGACCATCCACCTACTAACCTAATAAATTCATTATTATGTCTTATTTTCAACTTCAAATTAGTTAAAAACACTAAATAATCAATTATTTAGATTATAACCTTATTTATATTATCAATTCAGATAAAATCATCAAAATACTTCCTTCATGTATTTCTAATCCCAAACTAACTACTACATCTATAATACAATTGAGGTTATGCACCTTAGTCCTCCTCCTATTATAAATTTTTTGAATCCTCCATGTAATAATCCCTCCCCTACTACTAATATATGGAATTATCCTCTTGCTGACACTAACATTCCTACCACTATAAATATTACTCCTCAAATTATTATAAGTAAAATTATTGCTCAAATGATTCCACAAATGAATGTTATACAAACATAGAAAATTTTCTAAATGATGTAAATGTAATATCATTTATTAAAAAATAATATTCAACCACTTCAAGTCATCATGACTTAATCAAATTATAATTATATCCCACTTCCTCTAAGATATGTCAATGGGAATAACATCCCTCAACCTCCTTTTCATAAAAAATTCTTCAACATCTTAAAAATGAATCTTTAGCTCTATTCATTGCATCCATAGACATTGGAAAAATTTATATAACTATTACATGTGATGGGACTAAGGCCCCACTATATATCTCAAAATATTTAGGAATAAATATAAATAATAAGGCCAAACTAACACCTTTTCTACCACCAAGCTCCTAGCCAATAAAATTGTTGGTGATGTGCTTGAATGGTACAATCAACTCCCTCAAAATTCCTTCTTACAACTAGAGGATTTAATCAATTTTCAAGTGAATGAATTCCAACATAATGACCTTATTTAAAATTACCCTATCCATTTCATCAATGCCAAGCAACTTGCTAATGAATCCACTCACACTTTCATCAAATAATGAAAGTCTCTGGCTCACAAAGTGGACCATAACATGAATGATGATACTATTTTAAAACTATTTATTACTTATCTTAAATCTCCTCTTCGATACAAAGTTCAAATGTTTTCCCTTAAAAATTTATAATAATCCTTAGATAAAGAAAAAAGGCAAGACTTTATTATGACTTAATTTAAATCACATCAAGAAATTAATAAGGAACCTTTCTAATAATTTTATCATAACATTGATTCATATAAGCCTCCCCAAACTCAAAAGGGAGCATCTAATTTAATCAATTTTAACCCAACCCATCCTCCCTTAAATTTATAATAACATAAGAATAAATTGGCACTTTATAAACCCATGAGCTTTGATCCTTCCAAACCTCCTCCAAAATGGTACAATCAATCTCATAAGACTTAACATGATATTCACCAATTACTCATTACTGTATTTCTTGGTCCACATTTCAATATTGATACTCTTATACAACAATGTTATCAAGACAATCTTCAAGCCTCGTAATATGAATCTAAAAAATCACAATCACGTAAACATCACCTACTTAATGATCCACAATAATTACCCCATAATTCCACCTCACATAATATTTTTTCTAAAATCATAGTTGATACTTTTTCCTACACTAATAAGTAAATTATATCTAACATGAATAACTTCAAATAGATGGTTGCATTTGTCAAACCTCAACATCTTAGGTCACACAAACCTAAAGAGTACCTAATTCAAATACCTATCCCAAAGAGCATCATAAATGGTATTCATTTGGCTTATATAACTATTCATACCTATCCTACATGTCATCTATAAATATCAACATCCTCCAAATATAACATACCAACACCTTTACCTATCTTCAACCACATCATAAACCCTAATGTGGTTTATTCTAATTATTAAAATTCACCTCACTCCACATCACATGTTGGGGCACCTTGAGATGCCCATCCACATCAATTCAAACTTTGTGGTGTATTGAGATGCCCATGGGGCATGTTGAGATGCCCACTCATTTTTAACATTACATAATAACAATAAAATTTAACTTCAATAAACCTTTAGAGACACATAGGCTTGTATTTCACATTATCATTTTTGATATAGACATTATCATAGATTTTTCCTATTATTTTTGTCTCATGTTTATTTGTTTTTGTGATTTTATTTATTTATTTTCACTTTACTATCATCATTTTTTACTTTTTGGTTCATTGGCTTTATTTTATTTTTTTGGCCTTTGTCTCCCTTATGGTTATTAGTATCAATTTAATTATTTATTTCAGTATTTATCTTAGTCTCTTTATGATTATTTTGTCCTTACTTACCTTCCTCCTCTTATGATATGACCATTTACCTTCCCCATCTTTTGGGATGACCACTACTTTAATTGGTGCTTGTGTTATATCCCTTGTACGTTAGTATGTCTTCTCTAGTGACATGACTCTCATATAATAGTAACATACCTTTCAAAGCACTATTTACATCCTTGTGATTAGCTATAATAATATTAATCATTTTATCCCTTATTACATGGACATATCTATCATGATCCCCATCTTTCACTTATTTATTTTCATTTAGGCACACATGTTAATTTTAAGATTGCATACTTGTGGGAAATTCTAGGAGTCTTTAGACACCATGGTATTTATATCCATTATCTAGTGACCAAGTTTAATATCTCTTGTGTTCATCACCTATTTCAATCATGATTAGTTATATAAATCCATATGGAGGAAGAGTATTTAAAAAAAACAAAATCATAAAAGACACAAAAGGCAATGATAAAAAGGAAAAAAATAATCTTAAAAGTCAAATCACACCAGAAGACATTATATATATTTGGTACAACTCCTATTTTAGTCAAATCACAAACCCCAAATTTAGCCTCATGATAGATTTGAGGTCCATTGGGGTTTAATAGGATAGTATGCTTGAGTAAGAGGTCTCATTATATCATATACTATCTAGTGCCACCTACCTTTTCACACAAGTACACAATCTTCACAGTAGACTGATGAATCTGTAAGGGGTCATGAGGAGAGAGGAACACATTATGGGAAGGTAGGGTCTATTTTAATTTTCATGCATATACCCTTTATGGGGTGATATATGTACTTTACTTGTTAGCCAAATCTTTGCATTCATTAGTCAAAGTGTCCTAAATTCTTAAAGTTAATAGTTTTTAGCCTTATTCACTTATATAGTGTGTTATATTCCTACTAAAGATGTTCACATCACCCATGTGGCACCTCAAATTTATTATTCACATCATATTATTCCTTTTATCCCCTTATTAGATATTGACTTTAGATTATCACATCCTTGATCACACATACCTACTTACACCTCTTGATTTATAGTTTTTGAGTTATATTGTAATACCTTGGATAGAACCAAATTTTACTCACAAACATACTTACACTATTTTATTACCACACCATATGATTATCATATTAGTAATTTCACTAGATAGTTATGTTTTATTACATCATATCTCATAACAAACACTAGGGTTGAGTCATCATTATCTAGAACTTTCAATTTATTTATTTTTGTCAAATTCACTTATCTTACATAATAAATTTTACATTATTACATGTAATTATTTTTGCATTAATTGACATGCTTATCTTAAATATTTACTCACTTTTTATTTTCATTCATTTAGGCTTTTTTTAAGCTTAATTTAGCATGATTGTGTTACGTCTTGACTTACATTTCATTTTTGATCATTTATGATTTATTTATGTTTGATTCAACATGCTTATCTTACATGGGGTTACCTTTTAGTTTCTTACACATATTTTTTAGAGTTTTTTACATTGATATTTCATTTACTTACAATGTTTAACATGCTTCCTAGATTGATTTATTAAGTTCTACATTATATTTTGTCATCAATGTTTTATATGATTCCCAACATGATTTGGTATGTTCTACATTATTTTTTGTCATTTAATGTTTTACATGCTTCCCAAAATGATTTAGTATGTTCCACATTCTTTTTATTCATTCATTATTCTCATGCTTCTTAATGTGATATATTATGTTATACATTCATTTGTAATCATTTTGTCATTTACATGCTTGATCTCTTGGTTTTAACATCATGTTAGCAATCCTAGTTTGCCAATTTTCTAAGTAATTTAATTATTTTTTAGAGTTATTCATTTATACTTGGACCATCCTAAATATACACACACTATTTTATTTTTATTATTGTATCCATAGGGTTTTTAAAATGTAATTATTACACTCTCCATGATCAAGAATAAGATATTTACATGCATTCATTCAAAGAAAAGGTAAGTCAAGGTATGTATATGGTAATTTCAATTACTTTCATTTCATTTCATCATTAATTTTATTATTTCATTTTTAATTATCTTAGTTTCATGCATTATTATGTTCTTTCTTGAAGCACCATCCCCTTTTATACTTTTGTGACATGTGATGAGATTCAAGTGGGGCATATATATACACATAATATTTTTAAACTTTATCACTTACTAATGATTTCTCTCTTGAAAGAACCTATTGAGTTTTAATAACTCTAAGTGAACACCTTAAAGGGTACATTAGGAAATGGGTGAGTAGACCATTGGTGTTTTGAAATATTATTGTGGTTTTGTATCGTTCATACTATTAGTCTAACCTCTTTATTTAGAGTATGTATCTATTTACCTCCTATGATGCCTCCATAAAATCCTAAAATATTGAAATATGGATAAGTATAAAATCCTAAAAACATAAAATATGGCTAATCTAAAATCTTAAAATCCTAAAATATGGATAAGTTTGAAATCTAATAGGACCCTCCAAAATCTAGAATTTGCGTTATAATTCCTAGAGGTTTATTTTATATTTATACTAACTATTTTAGCCTATTTTCCTACTATGTTATCTAGGCCAACTATGTCATTCATCTCATCCTATTATGCTGACCAGATCTACTCCATTATTTATACTATGTCAACAAGGTCAATAAAATATGATGGGACTAACTATGTTGATCTTGTTATAAAATATGTTAATCTTCACATTACGAAAATAGGTTCACCTAACCAACCTAATTTGAGACCTAATGGCTCTTTTTCCCATCAAACAAGGTCAACCTAGTTTAAATTATTGAATAAATTCCTAGGAGGGTCTAGGGTAAATCATTGGATATAAGTGCTCCCTTCAATTTCTTTGTAAATAGATCATTCAATTTCACATTATTACAACTCATAAATCTACTTAAACTATCATTTAGAGGTTTCATTGCTTAGGGTTTTATCTTGAAGTAGTAGCATTCATCTTTGTCAAGGTCTTGGATGCATAGGATAGATATTATTTTATACTTATTATAGATATTATATATCCCTTTTATCCTTACAAGTGATCCATGCAACAATTCAAGTGATAATTTGGATGACAGTTCCACCCCAATTGATGACAGAACTTCTAGGAGCCATAACTTTTACATCGTAGCTCCAACTGACTCACCATTTGAATCATTGGAAAGCTAAGAATGAGAAGAACATGGGTAGATGTCATGGAGATTTGATCAATGAATTTTGACCCCTAAAAACCTAATTTAATTTACCCAAATTTCAATTATAGTAGTGCAGTCTAAAAATAGTAAGTTTCTAAAAATAGTAATTCCTCAAATTTTGTGTTGTTTTAAATCATGGAAGTCAAACCACTTAATATCCCTCAAGATTGGTGACCTTCCACATCCTCCCTGTGCTTTAAAAATGTATATAAATTAAGATGTAATCTAAAATTGAAATCATACATCTCTTCCTAGAGATAATCATATAGTTGTATTGCCATCTTGAGTAATAAAACATATCATCTCAGAGAATTCATTGCTACTATGTTATTTTTGTGTTCTTGAAATAATTGTCAACCAAGACTTTTGAGTTTTGGATTAGTGGTATTAAAGTGGTTTGTCTTGAGAGTATGATTTTGAGGATGAGGTCAGGCTATAAGAAGCTTGGGTAAAAAACAATAGAGCTTCCAAACTATCCACCTATTCACTCCAAATGACTTCAAATGGTGGACGACACTAAGACATCCAATCCTTTTAAGGAAATGGTGAATGAAGCCTCCAAAAACAATAAGCATAGATGCTAAAACAATTTGCCTAAATTCTTTAATAACTCTCGATGGAAAATTTTTACTCCTCATCTGGACCTCCTAGATCTTCATCCATGGAACATCCTTTTAGTGCCTCAACACCCTTCAAGGTTTAGGTAAATTTTAATATTCTTACATTTGAAGGAAAAATCAGTGTTGACTCATTATAAAATTGGTTAGATCAATTGTCTTCATACTTATCTATAAATAAATTCATCGATAGATAAAAGATCACTTTTTCTCTTTTAAAAGCATCATTACACATGAAAAATTGGTGGGAAGTGTACAAAAAGAGGTTCAGTATGGATGACATTAGACTTGAGGTGGAACCTACCTAGGATGATTTTGTGGAAGTGGTAAATAATACTATCCCATTGGAGCATATGATGATCTGTACATACAGTGGCAACAACTTTGCCAAGGTAAGGACTAATCTATTCAAGATTACATAGACATTTTTCATTATTTGTCTACAAGATTGGGCATCCAAGAAAGTGAGAAACATAAGACTCTAAAATATCATGGTGGACTACAATGGTACATATGGGGGGAAATAGAACTCTTCAATTTGGAAACCCTCGATGAGGTATACAAGTTTGTAGTGAATATTGAGCAGAAGCATGGTAGAAAGAATATGAAGAGTCAGCCTTCAAAATGGAAAAGTGACAAGGAAGGTCAAACATGAGGCTAAAATTGGAAGAAAAAGGAGTTTCAAGATAATAAACCCCAAAAGGGAAAGGTTAGAAAATGGTGTGATTACCACAAAATTGGAAATCACTCCAAAAAAGAACGGCGAGCCATCAAGTCACTATTTTCTAAGTCACAATACTTGACATCTGATACTCTATCTCATACATAACCTTCAGCCGAAGAGGATGAAGAAGAGATCATATATGCCAAGTCTTACACCATCGTCACTTCATCAAAAACCTATGAGGAAAGGCTAGATGACAAGGAAAGATTATTTCACTCCAAATTATGGGTAAAAGGTAAGCCTCTACATTTTATTCTTGATAGTGGGAGTCAAAAGAATTTAATCTTTGTTAAATTTGTGAAAAGTCTAAATCTATCCATGAAGCCTCACCCAAAGCCATATAGTATTGGATTGTTGAGCCCAAGGAGAGACCTCCATGTCACCCATCAATGTCTTCTTTCATATTTAATAAAACCTTTGCAAGATGAAGTCTTGTGTGATGTGGTCAATCTAGATGTTTGTGATGTACTCCTTGGCCAGTTGTTCATGTATGATTGACATGGCATCTATGAATCATGAACCTAAATAGTCACCCTCACTCTTGGAACATGATGCTACAGGGTACCAAAGGTACCACCTTCCACATCTATCTCCTTGATCAGTGCTAATCAATGTAAGAGATTGGTGGAAAAGACAAAGTAATTCATTCTCATGGTGGTCAAACCATAGAAATCCAAGAAGGCCAATGTTGTAGTATTGACTACACAATCAAAATAACAATAGAAGTAGATGAGACAAATCACAAGAGAATATGATGACTTATTAAAGTCACCCATAGGAGTTCCACTACATTACCAGGTAAAACATTCTATTGATTTGATCCTAGGATCACCTTTGCCTAACAGTCCTATGTATCACATATTAATTTTAGAGAATTATGAGATAAAAAGATAGATTTAAAAATTGATCCAAAAGGGTCACATCAAGCCAAGCTCTTCACCTTGTGGTATCCCAATTGTCTAAGATGGAACATGGAGGCTTTGCATTGACTATTGAGCCTTGAATAAAATCACTATGAAGAATTTCTACCCTCTCCTTAGGATTGATGACCTATTGGACCAACTCCATGGTGTAAATTTATGCACCAAAATTGATCTCAAATTTGGAAATCACCAAATTCCCATCGATCCCACTGATGTTTGGAAGACTACATTCAAATATAAGGAGGAAATATTTGAATGGTTGGTTATGCCTTTTGTCTTAACTAACACACTTGTAACCTTCATGAGGATGATGGATGACATCTTATGACCCTTCACCAACTCATTCATGGTTGTCTGCCTAGATGACATACTCATCTACATTAGAACATGGGAGGAACATCTGCAACATGTCTGTAAGGTGATTCAAACTCTTTGGGAGCACAAGTTGTATGCAAATCTTGACAAATGCACATTTGGGATGATAAAAATTCAGTACTTTAGGTACATTGTGAATGAGAAAGGGGTCCATGTTGATCTGAAAAAGATTTGGGTTATTCGAGAATGGCCTACACCAAGGACCCTCATAGAATTTTGTAGCTTCTTGGGTCTTGCAAATTTCTATCATAGGTTTGTTCTTAGATTTTCACATGTTGTTTGGTCACTAACCCAAGTGACTAAAGGAGGAGCTAAAGATACATTTTAGTGGGGTGAAATACAACAAAGGTCATTTGAGAATTTGAAGAATAAACTTTTCTCAGCCCCTATTCTTGCCTTGCTAGATTTACATCAACCTTTTGAGTTGATGATAGATGCATCCGAATATGCCATGGGAGTTGTCATCATGCAACATGGCCATCCTATTGTATATCATAGTGAAATTTTCACTGATATAGTCAAGAAATATCTGACATATAATAAGGATATCTATGTCATTATGTAAGCCTATAAATAATGGAAACACTACATCTTGGGGAAAGAGATGGTCATCCACACTAACCATAGACCATTGGAATTCATACAAACACAAAGCAAAATATGAAATGAGAGGCACAAAAAATGGGTCACATATCTTTAGAAATTCCATCTGATAATCAAACAAAAAAAGGGGAGCTCAAATATAGTTGTAGATTGTCTGAGCTACCCACTAATTACTTCACTCACAATAGTTCTTGCCCTGTGTGAACATGAGACTGCCACTTAGGGTGATCTATATGAAGCAGATTTTGCCTTGATGATACATATTAGGTGATTAAAAAAGGTAAACATGTTTCTAATTTTTATTTTCAAGATAATATCCTCTATCATATGGGGTACATCTATATTCCAGCTATAGAGCAATAGAAGATGATATGGGAAGCACATTTCAGTAGGATAGCTAGATACTTTGGTGTAGAAAATACATTGGTAGTTCTTCAAAAACACTTCTAATGGCCCCATATGTGAAAGTATGTGGAAAGGTATCTCAAATATTACACCCCATATGTGATAGCTAAGCCAAAAAATAAGAAGCAAGGATTGTGCATGCCCTTGCCAGAACCAACCAAGCCTTGGGAATCTATCTCAATGGATTTTATCTCAAGTTTGCCCACTTCAAAACATGGAAAGGACTATATTTTTGTTTTAGTTGATCATTTTTCAAAAATGGCTATCATGATTGATTGTAAGAAAAATATATCTATTGAAGAAAATAATCAACTATATTTTAGTCATGTATGGCTCCATTTTGGTCTCCCTAAATCCATTGTCTCAAATTGAGACAATAGGTTCCTAAGCATCTTCTGGTCCACTCTATGGAAGATGATGGATACCAAGATGATGAAGTTCATATCCTTCCATCAATAGACTGATGGTCAGATAGAGGTGATGAACCACTTGATTGTTCACATGATTCAGATGTATCACTCCAAACATCTCTTGTACATGGGATGAGGGGCTTCTTCTCATACAACATGGATATAATTGGGCCCTACACAGCTTGACCAAGCATAGTCTATTCTAAGTATGCATTGAGTTCCAACCCATAGCACCAATTGATACAGTTATTCCATTATCCACCATGGAATACACACCTCATGGAAGATTTGAGGTAGCAAAATCAGAAAAGTTCATTGAACAAATGCAACACATCCATTAGCAAGTTCATGACATCTTGGAGAAGATGAATTAGAAGTATAAGCAATGCCATGACAAACATATGATTGCACACCATTTTGATATAGGTGACAAGGTTTGGTTGTAGCTTTAGAAGGAATGAATTTTAGACCCACACAAAAAGAAATTGCCTTTGTGATATGGTCCTTACACCATCACTAGAAAAGTTAGAGAAAATGCTTTTGAGTTAAACCTACCAACATACCTTGGTCTGCATCTAATATTCAAAATGGAGCTCCTCAAAATATATCATCCACCACTATTGAACACTTCAATCATAGACAAATAACTAGACATTAACAATATTGATCCATAGAGTTTTTCTCTAGTAAAGGAGGATCAGATTGTGGATACCTGGATGAAGACAACAAGAGGATGCTCTATTCTACTTTATCAGGTGGTCAAAAGGGGCCAGCTTAGCCACCAAGGTGAGTGGCTCATAGAGAATCAAATAAAGACACAACTACCACACCTAATGAGTAATATTTATACAATGTGGACCATTTCATCTTAAGGATGGAGGAATGATCTGGGCAACAATTCAGGTGACAATTCGGGTGACGGTTCCACCCTAATTGATGATGGAACTTTGGGAGCCATAACTTTTGCACCATAGCTCCAATTGGCTCACCGTTTGAACCATTAGAAAGATAAGAATAAGGAAAATGTTTTGATATTGCATGAATCTATTCTTGATGTATTTTTACCCCTAAAAACCCAATGTAAGTGACCCAAATTTTAATTTTAGTAGTGCAGTCTAAAAATAGTAAGTTTCTAAAAATAGTAATTCCTCAAATTCTATATTGTTTTAAATTATGGAAGTCAAACCACTTAATCTACCTTGATATTGGTGACCTTTAACATCTTCCCCCTACTTTAAAAATGTCTATAAATGAATATGCAACTTGAAATGGAAATTAGACATCTCTTCCCAAAGATAAGCATATATTTGTATTATGATCTTGAGTAATAAAACATCTATTCTTATGGGTTTCATTGCTACTATGTTATTTTTGTGTTCTTGAAATAATTTTAAACCAAGACTTATAATTTTTGGATTAACAATCCATTAAAACCTCTTGCCAAGAATCATTGGCTAGGGGATACATTGAGGCATGGTGGGTTCATTTCAACAAGGTAAGTATACTCATAGCCCCTTCATTTTTATATGTAGATGTTACATAGATAATGGATTGAATTGCATCTTTCCTTGATTAAATTACTTTTATATTATATTTAATAAAATTATTATTTCTTATTTATCATCTTCCCAATTATGCCATAAACTCTGGTGAGCACTAGATTATCTTGTATGTTTATTTACTAGATTATCTTGTATGTTTGTTTAGTAGATTAGCTAATTTCCATTAATCACATTATAAGACCTAGCTAGGGTTAATACATGATGATATTTGAGTAGAGGAATTGGAAACTTATACTTTTATATTGTGTATTAAGATATCCCTTAGATAGGTTTAGTTGATCCATAATTGGTTATGACCCTCATAACAAAGTATTGCTAAGCATATTATTAGTTGATTACCTTATTTGATCTTGAATATTACTAAGTAGAACAATTTGTAGATATATCTTATTTCAATTACATACATAATATGTGTATATCCTTTTCTACGTTCTCTCTACACTTATAGTAGTATGGATGTAGGATTACTTATACTTTCCATTATTCCATTTAGGTTGCCTAGACCCCCCTTTTTGACGATGGCACCTTACCATTTATGATTATTCTAACCCTTCCCTTTTACTTTACTTTTCTTAAACTACACAACTACTTACATTGCCTTTGGAAATCACTTAATTTCATCACATAGGTCTACTTAGAGTTATTTTATTGTGCCATAGGATTAGTATTTAAAACATTTTCCTCTTGGGATTAACAATATAAGGAACCCTCTCTCTAGGTCTATGGATCCATTGGTCACTACCTGAACATTAGGTATCATGAGGTCTCTTTGATTAGCCTTCTTTGAGTGTGTGTGATTTCAGCATGGGTTATTTCCATAATAGAAGGACCAAATCATCAGGGATATTGACCTAGATATGCTAATAATGGAGTGAGAAATAATTGTGTATATAGTTTTGGGAAATTTTATTTGATATTGAACCCAAAATTAACACCTCTATGCTTGGGTCTGGTAGATGGATTGTTTTGAGAACTTGTCATTGCTCAACCTTTAGTAAATATCATGGTTAAGCATGTTATGTGTTTTAATTTATTATAGTTCATAGATATGATTGGTTGGTTGATTGTGCTTATATTTTTTATGTGAACAATTTGATCATATTTATTATACTTATTTTTAGAATGATTTATGTGCGTATACTTATCATTGAAAATAAAATTATTGGCATGGATAGACAAAATAATATCTTGACAATATTATTTCCACCAATGTAAAATAAACTCATCTTAGGATTTTAATAGTGATTGGTTCGCACACATAGATGTATCAATCTATTAGTTAATGAGAAATTCCATGAGTTAAATTTGTCACTAATAAGACTTATTTAGAAATCTAAAATTTGTATTTTTAGTCAAAGTCTTGATTTAATTTTACATTGACCTTGACATGTACTTATGGTATTTAATGTCATATTACAACCTTAAAATTACCCAAATACCTAAGACCAGGAAATAATATCTATTATCCTAGAAAATACTATATTGAACATTGATTAAAGGCTTTGGGTCAAAACCTTAATCAACCTTATATTAAGAAACTTGTGCTAAGCATATAAGAAGATGTTAAGACATTTAAATTATAATTAGATTCACTATTTTTATTTGAAGGAGTATGGATAAAATTTATAACAATTGTAGTCATTGAACTAACCATTTATAAATTAGCTAAGGTGACCTAACTCTACATAGATTTAAAATAATGGTTATATAGAATGTTAGGGTTTAGGTTATCATGTTTTTTAATTATTATTTTTTATAATTTACTAAGATGGTTTTCATCTTGGAAAATCCCTGGAAAGTTCACTTCTTGATTACTTGAATGGAGATTATGGATTTTGTGATAGGAAATCTATGAGTTTGCATTGATGTTTCAAGAAGTTCCTATAGCCTTATAAATGTGTGAGTTTTTTTATGATTATATTATTAAAAAATATTTATGTAAATCTATGCAAACAAGATATTAACTAAGTCTTCACCATTTTATGGAAAAATATTTGTGGCCATGCAAGGCCTATAGTTATTTTTTCTACATTTTTAGTTAAAATAAAAATGGCCATTTCAGATTAAAGGAAAAGATATAAATATAGAAGGGTTTTTTGTGTAGATTGATATGTAGAAAAGAAGAGGAAAGGAAGGAGGAAAAGAAAGAGGGAAAAATTAATAGGAAAATATATGATGTACTCATGGTTAGGTATTTGAATAAGAGATTCCTTAGAAAGCACAACCTTAGAATTGCGTAGTGTGAATAATGTAAATTAGTGCAACAAAAAAATTATTTTTTATTTAATTTTGATAATATAAAATTATAGCTTGCAACCAATAAAAATAAAAAATATATCAATTAGACATATTACATCATATCCTTATATATATGCCTAATAACTTGAAATATTTACAAGTGTATCTCTCTAATAGTATAATCACTAAAATATATATCCTTAAGCTCATTGACTAGTTGGATCAAGTGTAGGGGCATGTTTAAATATAGGTATAAGATCCACCTACTTACAATAATTCTCAAAAACCCATTACCATTGTTAAATATTTGTAACACATCATCATGTACCATAAATATTAAATGTCCATTATAATTATATTTCATATTAACACATCACAATATAAGGAATAATGGTGAAGCACACTAAAACATGACATTAAATGAAATATAAAAAACCTTGCATGATTTAAGTAATTAAATAAAATTAATTAATAACTTTGATAGCCAATTTATCTAGATACTCATAACACCTCACAAAACAAATATATACAAGAAAATTTGTGGATATCATAACCTCGTAAGACTAATTCATAATGACTTGTAAATGGATATCACATATAGGAATCACTTCACATGTTTTTGTGAAACATATACGTAATCACATTATTGTGCTTCAACATCCTGCATAGGATGTCATAAGCTTCACATTACAAATTTTTCCACTAAAACTATTTCACATTATAATACTACACTCTATAATATTTCTACATGTATATTTTGAACTTATGTGGAATAAAATAAGGACTTTAAAAATTAAATTTCATAAAGATTCATAAGCTAATCCAAATTGACCCTAAATATACACACCATCAAAGATGTGTGAAAGAACAAGCAAAAAATGCATGTGAAATAAGGTAGTGCAAAAAAATATAAAGAATATGGGCCAAGATTAACACTTGTACATAAGAAGGGTTTCTAGTTGATGTATGATTAAAAGTGATCTTATATTCTATTTAATCATACACTCTAATTAACATTAAAAAAATGATCTCCTTTTCATGAACATTTCATTATCTCCTTAAGAGGCAATCCTTATCTAATTATGTAACACTCATCCAATTCACATCTTAAACTCTGTCCTTTCCATTTCATGAAATATTTTATAGGATCTTTTCCCATTATATTATCAACTCAAGTGTCAATAACATTCTCCACATCAATACAATCTTTCTCTAACACTTTTGATCTCTAATAAACTTCTTCAAGATTTGCACATGTACTTTCACCACTATTCTTATATTCATAATATGCATCAAAATATTCCACGCTAAAAATAGGTGATGTGTTTATTCCTTCAAGTAACTCTAGTTCATATGAATTTGTCATATATGTTCATGACACTCTACATGGTCGAATATTTTCCACTTAAACTTATCATAAGTTCCATCTGGAAATCATTCTTTTCTAAAGTGTGCTAAAACTAAGTTTCCCATGTCATATTTCAATTCTCATATTTTTAAATCTACACATTATTTATACTACATATTACTTATTTATAAATTTTTGCATTCTTACTAATGTAAATCACCCATATAGCTAGTAGAATATCTGCCTTATTTTTTTCATTCATGATATCACACTATCATTAAAATCTTCTTGGACTTGACCCATAAATAATCTAAAATTTTATACTTATAGTACTCTTATTAATTGAAATGATATAAGCAAACTCAAATCTTACTAGAATTGAATTCCATGTTCCTAGTTTTCCTTTAATCAAACATCACATAAGGTTACCAAGACATACATTAACTACTTCCATATATCCATCTATCTGAGGATGTTATGTTTAACTAAACTATAGTTTTGTATTTATATTATTCCATATTTTTTTATATAAATTTACAGAAAAATTCACATCTCTATTAAAAAATAAGTTAGCAATGTGTGTTGCATCATTGGTCTGATTGTAATAAAAAAATTGTCACATTCTAAAATTAAAAATATGGAAACATTTCATTTCTTTTCTAGCTAATACTAATAAAAAATCCATGTTAATATCATCCCATGGTCTCTATGAAAGTTTTAATGGTTTTTATAACCCTGCATTACAACATTTTCCCTTTGATAACTAGAAAACTCTACATCCTTGTACACATTTATGCACATATACACCTATTCAGTACCATAATTATAAAAAAATATGAATATGTTTTATCATGGACAAAATTAAATATTATACCTCCACTATTATTATCCTTAACAAAATTCTTACATAGTAAGCATCTAGCTATAGATAATTAGCTCAGAATAATAATCTTTAATGCATGAAATAATCCAACCATGATGCCTATTCACCACTTCTTAGTTGTATGCATTATTTTCATGCATCTATAAAATCTTAATATTATACATACATCTCCTTTATATAATCAAATCCTATTACTTCCATTCACATATCACTAAATAAGAGACACCTTCTACTCAACACATTTGTAATTATGTTTGACTTACCACTCTTGTGTTTCAATAAAAATGAGTAACTCTGAAAAAGATCAACCTATTTAATATGTCTTTAGTTTTATTTTACTTGAAAATTTTTTGAATTACATTTATTTATGGCTTGAATATATAAATTATTAATTAAATAAATAATGCCTCCAATTCTTGACTACTTGCACTATGGCATATAACTCTTGATCATATACTAAATACTTATTCTTTGATTCATTTAGTTTATAATTGAAGTAAGCTAAAGGTATAACTTTTAGAGTAATAACTTCTCATATTATTATTCCACATTCATTTAAATATACTTTAAATACCTTACTAAATTTTGACAACACCAATATTGGCTACTCAATAAAAAATTCTTTAGCTATTGGAAATTGTATTCCTATATTATGCCTAATATAAACTATTTTATATATTTTTTCAACACTTAAATGATAATTATGCATGTCCCACTAAAATCCTAATGAAAATCTATAAAAACATTCAAGGCCATGAAATGTTTATACTTCAAACATTTTCTTAGGCGATAATCAATCAAGTATAGCTCACACTCATTTTGGATCCATCTCCAAACCTTCTCAAAATATTTATAAAAAAGAAGTATACTAACTCATCCTCCATTAAGCTATTTTTTTTTTCAAATTATATAATATCTTTTAATCTTGAATTTTTTTTTAACATTTCTCTCAAATACACTACATATTCTTTCTTTATTCTATTATAAATCAACATGTCATATGCATATACTATGTCAAAATTACCAAAACATTGATTTCAACACTTCATTATTGTGTTTCATGAATATACTTCATGTGTTATTGATTTAAAATGGCATGACTGAATATTTTTATAATACTTCATACATTTTTAATGCATTCTTACACTGATCACATTGCCTTATGAAAATATGGTTATATGCACTCTTTGAGTTAATTTTCATGAAATATTGCAATCCACTTATTCAATCCATTAAATCCTCCATATACAACAATGAAAATATGTACTTAAGATTAATATTTTGTTTAGATTTGAAATCAGTGCACAGCCTCTATTCACCACTTTCATTACATGATAAAATTGTGGTAAATGTGCATAGGCTCAATCTTTCTCTTATCAACCCTTTATCTAACAACATTGAAAATTGTATTTTCACCTCTAAATTCTCCTTTAGTGTAAACCTATATTCCACTTTTTTTGGTAAACTCAAACATGTAATAAAATCCATGTAATGACTTAAACTTGTCATGGGTGGTAACCCATTTAATAGATCATTATAAAAATTTATGACAACTCAGTTAACAAATCCTTCACTTAATGCAGAAATGTTTTTTTTAAACTATGCATGCACTTGATAATTTTATGGTATTTGAAACTACTACATAACATGCACTTTCCTTGTTTACCTCTTATAGTAATATCTTTCCTAAAATCATAAATACTCTTAGTCCATTTTAAACTTTTTCATTCTTAGCTTTCATAGAAACTAAAATATAATTCTTCCCATCCTTCACAAAGTGTAGGTGTGTATGTGTCCATCATGTTGTAGCTTCTTATAAAACTACCAAGGACTTGTAAGTAATACAGTAAAATATCCATGGGCAATATGTCACACATGACCTCATATTTATATGTGTCAATTTTTAATCTTCCCATAAATTTATTATTTAATAGAACATGATGTTCCCTTAGTAACCAAGATAAATTATATGGTTTTAAATGTTAAATATTATTCAAACCAAGATTTTAAACCATCTCTTGTGAAAAAATATTGTCGATTCTTAAAATATCAAAAATAAGATTTTAGAACTTACCTCCAGACTTGTAAATGATTTTGAATATATTATCCCTCTATGTGAGACTTTTATCCTATTTTATTAGTTTTGAAAACACCCCTTCATCATGATATCTTATTCATTTTATAATAATTTTCATTGATGTATTCATTCTTTACTCTCCACAATGGCTTGCATGATATGCACATTCACATTATTCCTCATGCTCCATTCATTGTTTACATATGGACACTCAAATTTGATGTCTAGTTTATATGCATATAGAATATATACCCATGAATCCAAAATCTCTACTTATTCCATAAGATATTATACCTCTTTCAAAATTTCCTCTACCTCTTTGCTCACTTGTATCATTATGATGAAAAGTGTTAGTTTCTACCTCTTACATAGAATATATTTTTTATTGAATCCTTTTCCTCACACATGAAAAAACCTTCGTTTTCCTCATGCTATGAAACTTTTTATGTGACTTATCATTTGAATTTAACGTTCATTGATAAAATTCTTCAATATATTACAACTAGATTATACCAAACTCATTTTGAATGGAATTTTTTAGCGCATTCATGTATCATAAATGTCCAACATGATTAGATTTAACGGTGAGTCTATACAAATACTTACTATAATATTTTACACTCATCTCCCTCTATCACAATTTTAAAAACTTCTTGAACAAAATTTAACTAGTAATAAAAAATAATAAATTTGGATTTTAACTTTACAATCAATTTATCCCAAGTTTTGATCTTGTATTTACCTCTAAAAAATATTTCCACATACACATGATCCAACCATAAAGAAGTGTTATCCTTAAAATTTGTGCATGTAAATTTAACCTTTTTGTGATATTCTAAAGTCTCATAGTCAAAGTACATTTCTAACTCAGTGATATAATCAATGATCTCTTCAAGACTCTAACTCCCTGAGGGCCCAAATTTATCTTTTTAATAATATTCATAACTATATATAGGAATATATCTTCAGGTTCATTGACATCTTATTATAAGACATGGTTCTCATGAATTTATCCTAAAAAATTTGGATCATTTTCATCATCCACTATAGGAACACATCAATGTTTACCAATGTTCATAACCTCTAGATAGGGTTGCATATCCCTCATCAATCCAACCAAGTCTAAAATTATTGGAAATTCATCCACTCTTGGCGCTCTCTTAGTGAAACTTGATTTTTTTCCTTTTACAAAAATAAAATAATAGTGTGGAAATGTGTCTTCACTACTTTCTACACACATTTTAAAATGTGTAAAATATACTATATGTACTCACCTACAAGAAATAAAACTTTTCATAATACCAAATTATGCATTAAAAATTAGGGATCTCAATGAATATATGCATTAGAACATGCATGCTTTATAGTTACTTAGCTTAGATAATGCAAATTAATGTAACCAAAAAATAACATATTCCTTTATTTTCTTTTGAAAAAAGGAAACTATAGTTTGCACATAATAATAAAAACCCAAAAAATTCAAATGAGATACATTACATTAGTTCCTTAGATCTCTTCCTATTTAAACCTAAAAATGTAGATTAGGTAATCTAGTATTAAAGGGGATAGAGATAGTCTAAAGTACAAGGGTGATAAACTATCTCTATAGTAAGCCAATTAAATTTTAAACTGAGATACAACATATACTAAATTCATTAAACTAAGATACACTAAAAATAGTAAATGAAACTATGATAAATATGTAAATGATAAATAAATAATATAATTAGTTGGTTATGATGATAACATAGTTATAGATATGGAATAAATAGGAAGTAGACTAGAATAATATTTTAGAACAGTTGCCAAATTTTGGATTGGGGTGCTTATGGAGCCATGGACACTAGCATTAGCCTAGGAGAATTGTGTCAATGATACTATTTGAAATAGACACATGTCCTATATGAAATAACTAATTTAAAATGAAATGACCACCTAGATTATTTTAGGTTTGTCTTTACCTTCACTTTGGTGCATTCATATATGGGCCATGGACTATTGTTCTTTGTGAAAATATAAAACCCTAGTTTTCCATCTTCATAGTGACCTTGGAAAAAATAGGTTAGTGGGTACATGGTGTCAAACTGACCCTAAATAACCCTTTGTCAATGAACATTACCTACATAGACAATACTCTAAAGAGGGCCTTAAACTGGCATAGTTCTCCCTTACGTGTTGGCTTATGTGTGAATCATGCAATACATGGAAAGTAAGTAGAATAATGACCTAACTTATAACTTGGAAAATCAATTTATTAGGCTTCCCTTTTAGTATATTAGAATTATGTATGTTTTATCCCTAGCATTTCTATGAAAATAGGAGAAAATATGGAATCTTTAATTTATCAAGTGCTTGATTGAATTATTTGATAAATTGTCTTAGGTCTTTTCGAGGTGAGGAATGAATGATAAGTGATTGTGAATATATACCACTCTTATCTTGAAATATATCACATTGAATCACTTTGGCCAACTATTAGGATACATTTCATTTTCAAATTAGATGACTTTAGGGAACTAGATACCTACATTAGGTTAGGACACTAGCATTAACACAGGGGTCTAAGACTGATGTTTATGTCCTAGTAGTTATAAATTAGGTACACGCTCAAAACTTATAGGAGCATAAGATAAGCATATTTTAAGTATTTTGGGAAATATATAAGGTTTATATCATCAAAATAACACTAGTCATATCAAGATATAGGCTAAGGGACACAAGTAAGAGTAGATGCAAGACTTTTGAAAGTGGGAAAGGTCCAAAATTGAGAGGAACAACTAAGGTCTAATTTTGTCATGTGTACAAGTATGGGTTTCTATAAATGGTGCATTTCACCCATTTAATCTTGTAATTAAATTATTTTTAAAAAGGATAATAAATGTGTACTTGGGTGTATATAACATAGCTTGCCTTTGCTTGAGTCTAAATTGAGTGATTTGTTAGTGACTAACCAATAACCAAGAACATGTTACATTATATAATTAGTGCATATAATCTGAAATTAAAAGTATTTAAGATATTGAAATTGAAAGAGCGAGATTTAAGAGTATACTAATGTATCAATGTAACTACTTTGCCTATTGGTAATTTAATTTGAAAAGATATATCATTATTAGGCTTTAAAATTGAGATTAGGATAAATAAATAAATTTGTAAAGTGCATATATCTAATAAAATAGAGATATTAGAAGGCACATACCCCCAACCTTGGAGAAAAGGTGAGTTGCCACCCGATAGTTGAGATTAGCTTAAATGTGCAACCCAATAATACTATAACTTAGTGAGTATGAGAAAATGAATGCAACTCATATTATCAAACTAGTAAGGTTAGATGATACAATCAAGTCCAACATGAAAAATTGGTAAGATTAAGTGATTTAATCACTTTAACCATAGCAAAAGAGAACCAAATACTGTAGTAGATTGGTTCAATATAGTCCATAAAGTCCATCCTAGTGGGTGATGATAGTCCATATAAGAGTGTTTTGAAATCTGAAAACGATTTGGATTTTTCAATATTAGGCACATATTGCATAGCATATGCATCTTAGAAATGTCTCATGTTGAAAATGTGTATAACACTGGTACCAATGTATATAATTCTACCCAAATTATGAATCTAAATTATATAACTATGTCCTTTGACCAACTCAAAAATTGTGTAAGTATGGATAACATACTTCCAAAGGGTGTCCCCTCTATATATTTGGAGAAATATAAGTTCCAATGTGGAGAACATGTTTCTAAAACATGCCTTCACTATGATCTAGAGATGTTGAATACAGATTAAGTATGGATAAAATGCTTCCAAATAATTCCCCCACTAAATATAAAAACTATTCCAAATATTGATGAATAAGTGTGGATAACAGGATTCCAAAACATTCCCCACCAAATTTGTAAACTTTGTCAAATGTGGATCAAATGTGGATAAGTGTGGAGAACATGCTTTAAAAGCATGCCCCAACTAATATGCCCCCTTTAAAGTAAATTAATAATAGATATTTGTAGTTACCTCACCTCAAAATGCTAAGATAACTATATAATTTATGAATGGAATCATGTAGCATATAAAAGAACATATATAGGTAAATGTAGCATTGAAGTGTATAAAATAATGTGATCACATGAAGGCCCAAGATGAATTATAAATATCATCAAAACATTTAGTTTGTAATAATATAATCTAAATAATAAAAAAACAACACACATAAGATAACTCAAAATCAAGTAAACATGTAATGGTTCTAGGAGACCACAAACAAGGGTCATGTTCAAATATCGCACAATCAAAGGGACATGACTTAGTAAAATGTCCAAAAAAGCAAGGATGACATATTCAAATGTACATACAATAAAAAAAGACATATTTAAATGTCAAATAAATGACATATAGGCATGGGGGTGAAAATAAAGGATAATATTTAAATGTTCAAACAAGACAAGACAATAACAAAGTAAGACACTCAAGGAAGTGCCTATAAGAAATCATAAACAACCAACATAAAGCATATCATAGTAGCCTATGGATCAAATGTGTTAGAAAAAATTTCAAGTGCATAGCATATAAAGTAACCCATGAAATATATAACCATTGATAAATTCATGTGTAAGTACTTATAAGCTCAAACATGATAATGAAAATTGATCATCAAAAAATATAACCTATGAGTATCATGATCGAAGAAGTAGATGCCTCCATTGTCTATATGACATGAGTAGTGGGGAGTCCCAAAATCTAAAAATAGGAATAGATAATGTATCTATGTATGATTTTATCACTCTAGGGTAGAAGTGTGACACACATGTGTATGAATGAGCAACTGGTATTCCATCCATTAACATGGAATTAACACTTATATACCAAGGAGCCAATATAGTATGTAGGTGTCAAAAATGTTTATTTGGAGTTTGAAATTTGTTTATTTTTTTGGTATTTTAAGAATATTAAGAAGAGGAAATATCACCCTATGATATCATCCTATGATATCATCCAAAATATGTTCTCCCCATTTGGAACCTAGTCCAAGGAATTTATGGTTCTTCAAATGAGCATGTATAGGTGCAATATTTGTCACTATATAATCATTCATGGTTTATGGTTTATTTGAAGTGTAAATAATAGGAACATGTTTAGGTATGATTTATATCTTCATATGGTGCATATTATAATTATCAATTTGTATAATTGTCTTTTGGTAGGTTCGTATTTGGTATTATTACTTTACATGAAAGTGTACTCTTAGTTCATTATTCATTGTATATATATTATTTGCATTTTTTTTAGTAATGAATTTTTGGATATGGTAAATTGCACATTGGTATGAGATTTTTTATTAAAAAGTGAACTTTTATTAATTTAAAAAAAAATCTTATAGTACAATGCTAGTCATACAAAAAATAGGTGGAAACATCACACCCTAGAAGCCAAATTAAGATAAGGGAGCCATGAAAGAAACAAAACTCCAAGGCCAAAACATGACCAATAACCATAGTTAAACTAACACAAGTGCACATCAATAAAAAAAAGATAATGAAATAGCACAAACAATAAGGAAACAACTAAGTAATAGCTATGAACATGGTGGCCAGAGGAGGAGGTATAGGGTCTTGAGGCTTTATTCCCCAACCATCATAGGTCAGGGATGAAATTTAATTTTTTTTAATATTGATCCAATCATTTTATGAAATTAAAACTAGTTGGAAACAAGAAATCTCAATTATAATGATCATCTAATAATGAAACTATTAGTTTGGTTTCTATCGTTAAATCTGAATTATATGAATATATATCTTAGGAATATTTTTGTATCGATTTAGGTACCAATATATGATATGTAGGTTAAAATTATCCACATGTCTCTTTATGAAGGACCATATTGACCAATGGTTCCTTGGTGGGATCAGTGTGGGAAAGATCAGTCCTTAGAGATGGTGCATGAGGAGAATGACTTATACTAGTGGTCACCTTCTATGAAGGTTAATGGACCATGTGATCCTCAAAAAAGAGCATAATGGCATGTCTTGACCCTCTTAGTATATCCTATATAAAAATTATTTGAAATAATTCTATATATGTATTTTCAAAATGTAATAATTTATTGATAGACTTACTATGTAAGCTTTTACTCAAGAGCAACATAATCATTATATTGATACCCGTTTATACCATGGTAAGTGTAAAAGTGATGTCCTCTTAAATTTTAAAATGTTTGGTGGGTAATGGTAATTAGGAGGAAGTTTTATCAATTATTTATCCAATAATGTTCTCAATATATCATGTGGTCTATCATGGTACCAATTAGATTGAAGAGGCTACTGTTTGGTAGAGGTATATGGCCTAACTATGGGAGATATTTTATAAGTATGTTCCTTTCCTTGATTCAATATCTTTATCATTTTTATTTTACATAATTTGTTAGTTTTTTATAAGATGTTTGAATTTGTCCATGATGTTTTGTAACTTGTTGATTTGCCTTGGTAACATGGTTCTTATTATGCATAGTATTCATTATTTATTAGAGCACATGCATATTTGTGAACATCCCGATAAAAGGTATCAAATGAAAAAAAGGGATTATGCAATGTTACTTCTTTAAGTGGAGAAATAAGACATATAATAAACATAAATTATACTTACAAATATAAAGGTGTATAGTTTAAGGAATACAAAACATATTTAAAATGATAACATAATATTATATAGACTCATTTTATATTTATGTTAATGCTTTCAAATGTTCCAATGGTAACTTAAGTAAGGTATAATGATGAAAATGTGATATAAATACATATTAAAGTTTTTTTAAAAGTTAATAAGGAAAAATTTGGAAGACTATAAAACCAATCAAGTGTTGAGAAGTGATGTAATTGATGTCAAGGTGCATCTAGTGAAGATACATGGTGAGTGATCTTTAAGGTATGAGCTTGTGAGATTGATGTGATAAGGAAGCCATGTGATAAGATGAATTTGAAGGAAAGAGAGAATTTTAAGGAAAGAGAGAATTTTAAGGAAACTAATGCCTTATGGTTACATGAAGGTATAGGTCATTGATGTCAAGTTACATAAGAAGCCTAGTCATGAGCCTATTCATGACATGAAGAGGTATGTGCATGATATGACAAAGAGAGATTATTGAGAATTTTATTTTCTATTTTTTGATGTCAAATTTGATGTCAAATTTCAATTCAAATTGCATTTATCAGTGTTGTCATTGAAGGTTCTTGTGAAGGTGTGATGATAAATAGGTCTGCAAGAATGTTGTCCTGAGCAAGGCTAGTTGACAGTGTATGTTATGACAATATTATAATCATTAAAGATATGTAGTGTGAAAGAGAGTATTTGAGTGGTTATGATTTTTTTTTTATTGTTTCCATTTTTGACAAATACATGAAAGTACATGTCTTTGAGGTCAAGTGCTTAAGTATCATAAGCCTAATTATAACATGAAGAGATGTTGAGAGAAGGTTTGAGCATGGTGTCTTAGTGGGATGAGTATAAATAATCATGAGTGGTTATATGAGGTTATTTTAGCATCTATGTGAGGCCTTGTAAGGCCAATGATATTTTCAAAGGAAGCCTATAAGCGTAGGTCCTTTAGACTAAGTCTACATCTAGACCACTCCTAGACCCTACCTAGCCTAATAAGGTATCACGATCGATTGTCAAGGCATATGAAGGATCTGTGGTAGTGTTTAAGCTTGAGAGAGGTTGATTTAGTATTTGAGAAATGTGGATAGTGCATAGAAAGAGTAATGAGGTCAGTTTTAAGGCCTAATGTGGTTTACATGTCAAGGTATAGAAAGTAATGAGAGTGAGTGTGGCCTAATGAGGGGTCATGATCAGATTTCAAAAGGTTTGAGATTATGAAAGATTTTAAAGAGGTTATTTATGTTTTTCTAATTTTTTTCATGTAGTTTGAGGTCATAGGTTGAAGGACAAGGCATGAAAAGTTGTTTGGAAGTCTCATGAGTGCTTAAAATGCAGGGTTCTCAACTCGAGAAGGATTTTATTATGATCATAATCTTATCAAACATTTGCATGGGAATATAATCTATTCATTTAAGATGGGTAAGGGTTCTAGATTAAAATTTTAGGAATTAGGTTTTGTAATGAGGGGCTATGAATTATGAATGATTGTTAAGAGTGGAAATAGGTTTAAACCCTGTTTGAACCCTAATAAGGACCTAACATTAAAGATGTTGATAAAAAGTGTGTAGAATGGACTGGTATGATTATTTAAGATATTGTATCTTGTATTTTACTTTCCTAGGTACCTCTAGGTGGTATTGGTTAGAGAGAGGAGAGAAAAAATGTTGAGTTATAGGCTTATTTTTGAAGAAGTTATTATAGAAGTCAAAAGTTGCATTTGGCATAATAAGAAAATGGATTGAATAATAAGGTAAAGACTCATGTCCATGAAGGTTTATAGATAGGTTCTATCCCTCAATTGTGATAAATCAGTCATTCAAATTAGGTAGTTTCTAATAAGCCTAATTGTGCAAAGAGTGAAAAACCCAGGCAATAGTGATAAGATGAATAGGAATGTGTTTTCATAATAGAATGTTAAAAAAAAAATTCATGGATATGTTGTTTGAGAATTTTTTAATATTAATTATTGATAGAGAGATTGGAAGTTATGTATAGTGATGAAAATGATGAAACCAAAATGGCTTGTCTAAATCAATGAGATTTATGTGTAGTAAGGTCAACAAATTGGTCTGTAAGACCAAAAATTGACACTAGACCATATGATGTTTATAGTTAAATATGGTATGGAGATGTCATAGTATCATTGTCATTAATTTTAAGTCTTTAAAATTGTTTACACATGTATTAGAGTTCTAATTCAACTTGACTAGTCTTTGAGGAAAACTAGTAGTTCTAAGTGAGCAAGTTAGAGAAGTGTTTTTGAGGCTCTATGCCATGATTTAAAGTGTATAATGCATATGGTGATATTTTTGAGGTCATCAAGGTTATGTATAATTTATTTATTGTCATGGTTGCATGGAAAAATGATGTATTATCTTCATTTGTTCAAGATGGGCTATTTTATGTGTTCAAAGGCCTAATATGAACAGTGATAATGGAAGGTCTCAAGTAGTGATTTGTTGTAAAATGTCTTTTTGAGCCTAGAAGACATTATAGGGGGTCTATTTTATTCTTATATGATATTTTCCTACCATGTGTGGAGTTTTAAATTGTTCCAAGGAAGGCAAAGTGTAACATATGTCTAAGAAGGCCTATTAGGTCTTCATGAGACCTAAAAGTGAAATGAAGATTAATTGATTCATGTCATACCAAAAGAGACTCAAAAAAATTTTGATTTATATCCACAAGATGTCCTAAGTCTTATTGTATAGATGACCTAAGAGGTTAAGGGTATATAGCTAATCAAGCAGTATATGAGTAAGGAATGGTGTCTCTCTCTCTCTCTCTCTCTCTCTCTCTCTCTCTCTCTCTCTCTCTCTCTCTCTCTCTCTCTCTCTCTCTCTCTCTCTCTCTTTCTCTCTCTCTCTCTCTCTCTCTCTGTCTCTCTGTATATATATATATATATGGTAGTTTTAGGCCTATTTATGCAAGAAGAGGGAAAGTAAATGAAATAACAAATTATTGAGCATAAGGAGGTATTTTATACCATTATAATAGTGTAAAGGATATTTAATTAATATATTATAGTGTTTTTGTATATGAATATCAAGGTCATATGACTTGATCAGTCTTGAAGAAACCTAGTTAAGTGAAGAGTCCTAGAAGACAGTTTGAGAGGGATAAGATTGTGAAAGGATGAAGAGGTTGTCATCATATATTTTTTGAGAAACATAGTGTTCTTAATGTGATCAAAATAATTGAGTGATTGAATTAGTGCTGAGTCATTTAGGGGGTTGGTGCCTCCTTGCAATTGGGTGCTTGCTAAAGCCAAGTCAAGTAGGTTATTTGATAGTTGGAGTTGGTGTTTCATGTGGAGTTGATGCTTCACTAAATTTGGTTTTTGTATTATAGGATTGTATTCCATTTGTAGATATTAGTGGGTTTTATTCCAGTTGAGGTTTTCCCACATATATGATGTGTTCTTATGTATCATGCTTATGTGGATAGTTGTTTATGCTTATTAGATCTATATGTTTGTTTAAATGGTTCATGAGTGATTAAGTGTAATTGAAAGAGGTGTTTTGAAGATTGATTAAATCCCATATCATTAATTATGATTCTAATAATTGGTGTCATAGCTAGTCCTTTGAATTAGACCTAATAACCTAAAAGAGATCCTAGAAGCAGGAATGAATAGTAGTCAAGTTTAAGGAGATTTCTCTACCAGTAAGGCTCCATCTTCAATGGGACTAATTATGCACTTTTTAGAATTAGAATTAAGACATCTATAATGTTTTAGATTAAGGTAAAAAAAGGTTCTAAAGGGGCCCCAAAACCCTATAACAGATACAAGAGAGATAGAACATTAAAAACCAACAGGAAAGACAACCCTGAAACATACTGAGAAACAATATCTAATGTAGGTTTTACAGGGACCTGAAACCACTGATAAAAACCAATAAAAACACCCAAGTTTTTTAAGGACCTGAAACCTAAACAAACCAGGCTCTATGACCTGAAACAAGTACCCAGGTTTTGCAAGGACCTGTAACCTTAAAAAAAAAACTTTTCCACGCAATGATAGATTTCACATTACAGTGCCGCGTAAACACGAAGAAGGGTTTGAAAGATCCATGCAAATGCAAACCCCCATACCACAACCCCAACCAAACATTAAAAAAAACCCAGAACCAATACCACCAATGCCCAATCCGTCCTCCTGATCATCAACCCATTCTCTCCCTCTACAAAGCCTAGAGGATTCACCGCCATGGCATTCAATACTTCATCAAAGATGTCTTTAAGCACTTCAACATGAGTCACGACCCAAGCCAATAGAAGGCGCTAGCTAAAAATTAGATCTAGTCTCCAACCCTAATATGTAGCATCTTCAACCTTAGACCCAGGGTTACATCGGAAGCAGAGCCTCTCCTTATTCATGATCCACTCATCAACACCTGCCATGGGGAGCCATATAGGGTACTCCCCATAGTCAAACCCAAACTGCATGCACTGGTCAAATACTTCAATGGCCAAATCCTCTCTGCGTACAGGTTTTTGAAAATCTTGAAAAAGGAAACAAAGTTTCCCTCAACAGATCACTAAATACTTCGCATACCAGAACTGGATGGCAGTCTAATGCAGGTAAGAAATCCCACCCAATATAATGTTAGTGGGCCATGACGTATGGTATTAAATTATGTATGGATATACCCCACTTCCTACACCACCAACTAATAGAACAAGAAAGAAGGAAAGTGAGAGCAATTCTAAGGTAATGAATACCATTTTGTGTGGTCTATCAGAGGTAGAGTTTATGAAAGTGATGCATTGTGAGTTAGCCAAGGTGATATGAAATGATTTGAAGACAATCTATGAATGAGACATTGTTGATGCCTAAAAGTGTATCACATGGGTTTACAGAGTGTTTAAAAACACTCTTCTCATTTTTGGGTTCAAAGAACCCATTATATGAGTATCTAGTTGTGATATTCTTGATATCGTTAAAATAATTGTTTCACAAATTGATAATATAAATGGTTGTTGGGAGCAACCTTAGACTTAAAGATTTCTCGTGAAATATGAATGTAATTTAAACTAAGTATAGTGAATTATGATCAAAACCTAATGTCTAAATCCTAGTCTAGCATGTATATTTACAATGAAACTAAAATATAGTGAATTGATCAAAAAATGAGCAAAATGAAGGGTAGGTAAATGAAGAAAGGTGTTTTTGATCTTCAGTCTAGACATTATGAAAAATATTAAATTTCATCAAATATGTGCTCTAAAGCAACATATGACATGAAATTGCTTAAGCAGAGATCCTACCACATGCCATGCAAATGTCTAAGGATAGTTGAAATAATGCAAATAAAAAAAATATTTAATTTAAAGTCTACTTCCATAGACAAATTAAATTAGCACATATTTAATAGAAGCAAGGAAAATGAAATAAATCTAAGATATTTCAATCAACCTAACATAAGCATAAATTGACAACTCTACATTCATATATGCACATATAGAATCCATAAAAAAAATTCAAATATGAATAGTAAATCAGATAACTGAGGAAACAACCATGATAAAAAATACACAAACAAATACAAGAAAAACTTTGTAGAATTCCCTTATTTCCATTAATTGATCAAAATTTACAATGTATTTTTTTCTCTAAAAACTCCCTCCTCTTTTAAAAATGAAAATACCCCTTTTATATAAGGCTTTGAGGTATATCAGTTAATCACTATAAAATGACAATTGCACAAGTGTTAAGGACAATTATCATTCTACAACATTCTAGAATCCTCTAGATATCAATGACATTCTATAAGTAGACTAACTTATAATCAAATGTGCATACAAGTTGCACATGATTTTACAAAATAGGATATTCTATTTTCAAATGATATATATGTTTTGTTACAAAAAGAATATGCTAAGTCAACAAATGTGATTTTGAGAAGCTCCTATTTTTGCAATCTTTTATCTTTGCTCCAGGATCTTCATTGCCTTGCCATGTTATTCAGCAATTAGCCTAAGGTTGATAATAGGCTCCATGAAAAGTTATTATTTTTTTATCTTCTGGGTACTTGAAGTCTTCATTGTCTCTATCTCAGGCCTCCTCAATGCTCCTTGCATCTCTTATCTTCTCTTCCATAGATTTGACCATGTCCAAGATTTTATTATTATCAACCCCTATCTTGCTTTGGCTTTGATTATTCACTTATTTCATGTATTGAGTGGCCCTATGTTTTAAATTCTCATCTTTTACTAAGCCAAGGGGATTAATGGTAGTTGGGTCTTTGATCAAGCTACCCAATATATGCATCATCTAGCTCTCCAACTATCTGAAATCCTTGGAAAAATCCTCCATGATCTTGGACCATTTATTCAAACCCTTGATCTTTGACATCAATATAATCATAACCATATTGAAATGGTATTGGATAACTATCTTAAACCCAAGAAATTTGTCTTCTATAAAAATATTGGTCAAATTCTTCAACTTGTTGTATGAACCCCAACATTGATTTACCTAGTTCATAGCTTTAGTACTCTGTTTGCTCATCATATCCTACTAGGGCCTTATTGATTTAAACTAATTGAATATATCATACATATTGGCTTCAAACATATTTATCATAGCTTCTAGAATAGATAGAATAGATGACTACTCTAGGTTCTTCTTTTGTTGCTTTAGCCCTTTGATAGCAACTTGTAACTATTCTAAATGTGCTTGAGCTAGCTCCAGGACATCGTCTCCAAAGATTAGATCCTCACTAGTCCCTTGTCCTTAATTTTGAGTCAAATTAGTTAAGGGATCCACCTTTTGGTATGTAATCTCTTCACCACCTTGCATGATTATTTTCTCAGTCACCCTTTGCAAACCAATAGTACTTGGATCAAACTTGACCCCAACTAAATATTTGGTCACATGTGGAATTGGGACCTCTATTTTTGATTATGATATGGGATGTATTATAGTATCCAATCTCCTTACCTAATATTATTATAAAGAAATGATCCATGGTTTCAACTCTTGATGCACATAGATGTTAATAACTTTCATCATAGCCCATGGATAATGAAAAGTGGGAAACTTTGCTATCCTTGGTTCAGAAATGAACCACTCAAGAATAGGTAGATCATATAATATGTTCTATTCACTAAAAAAATTTACCTCACTCAAATAAGTGATGGTTACCCTTGGTTTCTTTGACATTAGAATAATGGCAGTCTAACCTTTTTTTAGGGGTATCAATAACTATCAGGTCTAATGACTTTCCCTTATCCTATTTGACTTATTCAACCTTCTCCTCTACTTCTAAATATGATTCACAAGTCATAGATAACATCTTAAGTGAATATTAAATATATTTATTAGGGTACAATGCTATCATATGTACCTCTTTCTAAGGTAGATCTTGCTTTATTGCCTTCAAAGATTCAAGAAATGATAAACTATAAGCCATTTCACTTGGTCTTTTTTATTCAGTCATATGTTCTAATTGTACCTATATTTTGAGAAATTTATATGAAACAAAATAAATTAATTGATATTTCTTAGGGCCTAATTGTCACCTATCTTCCATTTTATGGTACCTATTCATTCTAGAATCGGGCCTTATACTATGTTCCTTCAATATCCTAGTAAATTCAAAGTATGAGGATGATTTAATGTATATATAATCAAATTCATTAGGCTCATGTTCATATGGAAAATTTAAAATAACCTTGAGTATCAAGTGTTTTTTTACCCTTCCATAAGGGTCACATGGCCTATGATCATCAATCTACATGTTGAAACATAACTTATGCAATGATGCAGCCTCAATATGACTCCACTGTCTAAACATAATCTTACCAATTTTCATATGGAAGTTATGTAATAGACCCTTTCTCTTGGTTTTACAAAATCCATTAATCCCATTGAAAAGCTAGTAGGCCACCTCATATTAATCTAGTTTATTAGGGTATACGAATTAACAATTTGAGGGGAGCATGTTGAGTTCCCTCAATCCTTATAACATTACAATCATGATACAACCATATGTCTCATTACTATAATAGAATTTTTTATCAAAGGGATCAATATCATCATAGGAATGCCCTATATATCTTCACTCAATGCAAGGTAGACACAATCACATATAAACTAAATTTGGTCTTTATACTTATAGATGTGTAATTTAGAATAGTATTTTGAAATGGTTTGGGTTCCATTTGAATACCATTCTCTTTGGTTGGGAATTTTTGTGGTTGCACACAGGGCATCTATTAGATAAGAAATCATGTAAAAATTTGTCTTCTTATTTTTTATTCCATATATTTGTCTACTTAGGGAGATACTAATTATCTTTCTTAATGAAGAAACCATTACCTTTTTAATAATAAAATACACAATGAGGACCCACACTAGATCTACATATGTTATATTTACACATCTATACATATTTTTTATCATGGTCATCACCATCCTAACTCTAAGTATAAACTAACTCACTAGGATATTCTTATTAGGGTCCATAATGACATGATTACCAAATTCCAACCACATAGCTAGGGTGTTTATCATTTTGTGTTCCTTAGCCCATGCACTAATTAAGGTTAGGGAAATGTGGGGATTGGGTAGCTTGCAGTAAGTCTAAAAGGAAATAAAATAAATGTACGTAATCTTCCTTAGATTATGTTCATTAATCAACATGCCCTTGTCTATTTTAGCATTCTTGAAAATGGGACCAAGAATATCAATTCAATGAAGTACCTCTGGTTTTGTACATGCATTGTGAAGTCTAGTTATCTAAATGGTGACTATGTCATCATACAACCTATTTTATAGGATTATCTTCTCTTCCCATTTTGTTATAGTTGGTTGGTTCTCAATTGTCTATAATATCTTTGAATAATTATTGTCCCTTATGCTTAAAGTAACAACTAAAAACTTGGTGTCCTTGAACACTCATCCTTTAACATCTGATGCCAAATATAGCTTAAAATCTCACTTTTCAACATGTTTATGGGTTGCCATTACTTATAAATACAATCTAATTATCCATTTTTAGATTATAATCTAACTCTCCAAGTTCAAATTAGTGAATTTAAGGACAAATTAGGGAAATCTATATATCTAAGGCTTTTTTGAAGGTTCACACAGATCTTTAATGGTGGCAAGCAAGTTTGAAATATGAGCTTAGGTGACTTAGATTTGCATTTGGGTTGAAAATTTATACCTTTTCCTTACTTGGGCCCATGATATATCTTAATGGGATGTGTTTTCCTATGTGGAACTACCATGTCACACTATTCATTTATTTTTTAAATGTGACTATATATCTTTTGAACATGTGTCACTACCTCGTACAATCTTGGAGTTTGATCAAATATGAACCATTTATCCCATTTTGAGTCCTCCAAATTTTAATTCCAATGTGGACCATTTACATTTCTCTCAACCCTAATATCTTACCAATTAGTATCTCCATGGGCTCTCTATGTACCTTACTAATAGCTATTTTCCACTAGACTAGCATCTTTATACCACATGGTAGATTCTCATTCAACTCAAGATTTTGTACCATCAAATGCACACCATTGATCTTGATTTGCATTATAAAATTCATGCCATCATCTTATAAATACTTTCCATAGTTATGACACTTGTCACTTTTGAATTCATTCCATAGATCTTTTAACATGTTGAATCTAATACTCACCATTGATCAGAATTTGATTTATCACGAGCATGACACTTGTTATGCTTTGGTTTGATTCTATGATATATGACATGTTGAATTTGTCTTGCACAATTATATCTCCATT
Organism: Torreya grandis; assembly: GCA_037957365.1. Taxonomy (NCBI): domain Eukaryota; kingdom Viridiplantae; phylum Streptophyta; class Pinopsida; order Cupressales; family Taxaceae; genus Torreya; species Torreya grandis. The sequence continues at coordinate 232,831 of JARHVA010005560.1, forward strand.
ACATGATAAAACATGCTTCATCGATCTTCCAACTTAGCTTATTGACATTATATGAGTGGACATGTACCATTGATCATCCCTTCTAGCTTTCAATATCTTAGCATCCCCACATTTAATTAGTACCTATTAATAATGAAAATAAAATATGCAAGAACTCAATAATATAAATAACTTATCATAAAATTTAGACCATGTTTTTAGGCATGTTAATAAACATGATTAAAACTTAGTATAAAATTTAAACTAGGTCTAAAATATAATAAAATGATCCTACATAAATTTGAATCCTACATAAATATGAATTCAAAATAAATTAGGCTAAAACATTTAGACTAAGGTTTTTAACACTTATTTATACATGGATTCAATTAATCGATCAAAGACAAAAGGTTAACGAAAAGGGTGAAATTAACATTAAATCACAAAACCTTGAGCACTATTCATTCAAATGGAACTTCATTAAACCTGTAACATAGAAACATAACATGAGATAAAATCAATTGAAGCTTATTGTTAACATGATAATGTAAGATAAAACAAACATGTCACTCAAATAATTCACTCTTGATCAAGTTGAATATTCCATATAGTACAAATTTTTAGATTTAAACAAGGCCCTCATTTTTTAGAAATGGGGGTGTATGTTAACCTCAATAGATACCAAGTTTAATATGGATAAATTTTAGACCCGTAAAAATTAGTTTGAAAGTTTGAGTATGAAGGAAGATGAGATCATTGCATCTTGTATATTAGGGGCTGATGAATTTGGCAATGTCATTAAAAGTCTCAGAGAAGAAGTGAAAGAGTCTACAATTGTACAAAAGGTATTGAGATCCATAACTTCTAAATTTGATTCAAATGTGTTTGTAGTAGAATAAATGCAATAAATAGACACACTTTAGATGGATGGGCTTCATGGAATCTTGACTGCTTATGAGATGAGAATAAATGAAGGAAGACCTCCCAAGAAAAAAGCAATAGTCAAAGTTGAGAAGAAGTCAAAATTCAAGAAGGTCAAGGATGAGGTATGTTTAGATATTAATGATGATGAATTGATAGTCATGTTTTCTAAGAAATTGATGTTTGGATCTGGTAAGTATAAGAGTAAATTACCTTCCAAATGTTTTAACTATTGTAATATTAGTCACTTTGAATCTAAATTTCTTAATAAGGATATTACTAATAATGATGAATGACATGATGAACATCATGGTGATGATAATAAGGTCTATAAACTTGAAAAAAGAAATAAAAATTTCAATAAGTATTCAGGAAAGAAAGGGTCATTTAAGAACAAGATAATTTTATATACCAAAGATGATAATAGCTCATTTGATATAAGTGACACAAGTAAATCTGATAGTGATGATGATATTAATGAATATGACAATAATGAAACCTCATTCATGGATATAGAAATATACAATGAGGGCTTATCAAAAGAAAAAGGCCTTATGGATGATGAATAATCAAATGAAAATGAGGTTAAAGTGAACCTTGAGGTAGAATTTGTGAGTGTTCTATAGGAGTTAAAGTTTCAAATAAGGAAGGATTAGAAGCTAAAATCATTGGTTATGAGTTATGAGGATCAAATCAATCTGTTTGAAGAGAGACTAAGCATCAACAAAAATAAAGATGAGGAGATCATAAAATAGATGGAAACTCAGATGGGGATAGTCATTGTTAGCCTAAAGGCTAAGGAAGAAGAATGCACTAGGTATGAATCAAAAATGGAGTCCTTAAAGGTAGAATTGGATCAAACAACTAACATTATGAGGACCTATGAGAAGTTTAAAAATAAAAATAAGGCTCTAGATGACATTTTATGTATTCAAAAGTATACAAATGATAGAGTAGGTCTTGGTTTTAAAGTAAATCAAAAGGAGAATAAATATAATTCTAATGTGAACAAGAAGGTCAACCTAAAGAACAATATGAGGACAAATTATGTTAGACAACCTATTGCCATAAGGTATGTAAATTCATAAAATGGTTATTATTTCTCATGTAGTCAATTTGGTCATAGAGTAAGAAAGTGTAGAAGAACCTTCAATAATGAGCACTCATGGGACTATGGAAGGAATCACAGTCCATATTAGTCAACATGTATGAGTGATGTTATTTACTACAATTGCCATAACAATGGTCATATTACAATACTCTATCATCATGAAGCATAAAGATAGAATAAGAAGATTCAAGATCCTAGAGTTAAAATAGAAGACAAACCAAGGTGTGGAATCCAAAGATAGTCAAGCTTAGTCTTGATTAGTCTATAAGCCAAGGTGGACTATTCTCCATAATAGAGCATAGGCTAGATATTGAAGAGTATCAAGAGTGTTCATTATCATCTCAAATTGTTGACCACATAGATGATGAAGATGTCAATACAAACAGACTAATCAATCCTAAAAGGATCCTAAAGGATCATCAATCTTATGAGATCATGGAGATATGGTATTTTCTTGAGTTTGTGTTGTATTAGTTCTCTATGGTAAGGGGTGACTCCATTAGGCTTCATGGAGACACTCATCAGTCAATATAATCTTGGTAGCTATCATGAAGACATGTTGAGGAATGTTGATAGAGATGGAAGTGTTGTTACATGAGAGATATTTAAAGGAAAATGATAACAGTATAAGATTACTAATGAGTCATGTGGTAAGATCAAGTTGTGAATACAAATGGGGAGTCCCTAATATTCCAGGTGATGTCAATAATATGGTGGTCTAGTGTGTGATCAAAGGTTTGAGTCATATTAGTCATGTTAAGGATTAGGTGAGTGGTCTTATAATTTGAGTTCATTTGAAGGAGGTATACATGGATTAAGGGGGAGTATGTTCATGTAATGATTCATATTCTTTGTGTTGAGTTTTTATTATAAGAAGGTTTGATTCTAGATGTTGTAGGTGTGATCATGTTTATTTAAGAAAAGAACCAGTTTTGAGAGAATGATCAATTTATAAGAGTGGTTATCATCTAGTGTTAGTGAGGTAGAAGTTATAATAAACATGATGTATTAAGGTCCAATGATCAGATGATAGTTTTTGGAATACCCTTTGTCATTAATGTCAAAGGGGGAGAAAGATCAGAATGGGGGAGATGAGTTTGATTAAGTTGTAGTGTGTTTTCCATAAATGATAAAGGGGGAGTTTATTGAGAATTGTTTTCATTAATGTCATTAATGTCAAGTTACATTTGGTGAAGATGCATGGTGAGTGATCTTTGAGGTATGAGCTTATGAGATTGATGTAAGAAGGAATCCATGTGACAAGATGCATTTAAAGGGAAGAGAGAATTTGAAGCTAAGAGAGAAATTAAAGGAAAGAGAAAATTTGAATGAAAGAGTGAATTTTAAGGCAAGAGATAATTTGAAGGCAAATAATTCCTTATGGTTACACGAAGGTACATGTCATTGATGTTAAGCTACATAAGAAGCCTAGTCGTGATATGAAGAGGTATGTTCATGAAATGACAAGTAGATATTGTTTAACACTATCTTTTCTATTATTTAATGTGAATTTTGATTTCAAGGTTCAACTCAACTTGATTTTGTTAGTGTTTTCATCGAAGGTTATTATGATGGTATGATGACAAATAAGTCTGTAAGAGTGTTGTTGTGAGCAAGGCCAATTGATAGTCTATAATGTGACAAGATTATAAGCATTAAATGTATGTAGTGTGAAAGAGATTATTATAGTGTTTATGAGTGTTATTGTCATTTTTCCATTGTTGACAAATACATGAAGGTACAGGTTTTTGAGGTCAAGTGCTTAAGTAGCTTAAGCCTATTAATGACATGAAGAGACCTTATGAGAAGGTTTGAGCATGGTGGTTTAGTGAGATTAGGTCACCCAGGCATGAATGGTTTTATGAGGTTTTTTGAGAATGTGAGTGAGGCATTGGAATACTCATGATAGTTCTAGGGTAAGCCTATAGGGGTAGGACCTTCAGACCAAGTCTACATCTAGACCACTCCTATATCCTACCTAGCTTAATGAGGTATCATAATCTATTTCAAGGTATATGAAGGATGTATGGAAGTTTCAAAGCTTAAGAGAGTTTTTTTTAGTATTTTAGTAAGGTGGAGAATGCATGAAAAGAGGCATTTAGGTCATTTTTAAGGCCTAATGCAGTTTGTAGGTCAAGGTCTAGAAAAAAAAGAGAGTGAATGTGGCCTAATGAGGGGTCATGATCATATTTAAAGTTTTTTGAGCTCATGTAAGAATTTTTAAAGGCGATTTATGTTATTTCAAGTTTGTTCATATAGTTTTAGGTCATAGTTTGAAGGACAAGGCATGAAAAGTTGTTTAGAGGTCTCTCGAGTTCTCACAATGAAGGGTTCTAAACCCATAAGGATATTATTTTTCCATTATATCATCACAAAATTTCATGGGAATGTAATATATTCATCATATATTGGGAAGGGTTTTATCTCAAAATTCTAGGTATTATTTTTTAGATTGAGGGGCTATGGTTTATGAATGATAATTAAGAGTGGAAATAGGTTTAAACCCTAATAAGGACCCAATGTTAAAGATGTTGATCAAAAGTGCCTAGAATGGATTGGTATGATAATGTAAGATAATTAATCTTTTATTACCCCCCTAGGTACCTCTATGTGGTATTAGAGATATGAGAGAGAAAATGTTGAGTTACAGGCTTATTTCTTAAGAAGATGATAGAAAAGTCAAAAGTTACAATGGACGTAGTAATAAAATGGATGGAGGAATAAGGTAGAGACTTATGTCTCATCTCCATGAATTTTTATGGATATGTTCTATACATAAAGTTTGATAAATTGGTCATCTAAGTTTACTAGTCTCTAACAATTCTAATGGTGCAAACTGTGATAAAGCCAAGCAACAGTGAGAAGATGAATAAGAATGTGTCTTCATAGTATAATGTTGAAACCAAATACATAGATATGTTGTTTGATAATAGTATGTATTATTAATTCTTGTTAGATATATTATAAGTTAGGTATAGTGATGAAAATGATGATGCCAAAATGGCTTATCTAACTTAGTGAGGTATGGTGTAGTGAGGTCAACAAATTGGTCTGTAAGACCAATAGTTGCCTCTAAACCATATGATGTTTATATTTTAATATGGTTTTGATATTTCATAGGATAATTTTAGTGAATTATAATAATTTTAAAGTGTCTATATAGGTGTTAGAGGTTTGAGTCACCATGATTGGTCTTTGAGGAAAACTTGTAGTTCTGAGTGAGTAAGTTATAAAGGTATTTTTGAGGCTCTATGCCTTGAGTTGAAGTGCCTAATGAATTGGTGATATTTTTGAGGTAATGAAGGTTATTTATAAGTGATTTATTTTCATGTTTTTGGGAATAAATTATGTTTTATCTTTATTTTTTCAAGATAGACTTTTTTGTGTGTTTAAAGGCCTAATATGAATAGTGCTAATGGAAGGTCTCAAGTAGTGATTTATTATAAAAGGTATTATTGATCGTAGAAGACATTATTGGGAATATATTTGATTTTTATATGATATTTTATTGATGTTTTGGAGTTTTAAAGTGTTCCAAGGAAGGCAAATTTTAATGTATGTCTAAGAAGGCCTATTAGGTCTCCATGAGACCTAAAAGTGAAATGAGTCTTAATTGAGTCATGTAAGACCAAAAGAGACTCAAAGATAATTCTATTTATGTCCAAAAGATGTAATAATACATATTATATGTTTGACCTAAGATTTTAAGGTGTATGGATGACTAAGTGGTATATGAGCAAGGAATGGTATATATACAAGGTAGTTTTAAGCCTATTTGTAAAAGAAAAGTTTAAGCAAATGAAATAGAACATTGTTGAGTAGAAGGATGTATTTAAGACAATTATAAGAGTGTATATGATCTATAATTAATATATGATAATGTATCTGCATATGAAGATCAAGGTAATATGACCTAATCAATATTGAAGAGACCTAGTTAAGTGAAGAGGCATAAAAGGCAATTTGAGAGGATAAGATTGTAAAGAGATGAAGAAATGGTTACATATGTTGGTTTAGAAACATAGTGTTCTAAATTTTATCAAAAAAATCAAGTTACTAGGTTGGTGTTGATTCATATAGGGGTTGGTGCCTCCTTATAAGTGGGTGCTTGGTTAGTTGGGGTTGGTATTCCATGTGGATTTGGTGCTTCACTAAATTTGGTTTTTGTACTATAGGACTGTAGTCCATTTGCATAGATTAGTGGGGTTTCTTTCCCTTGAGATTTTCCCACATATATGATGTGTTTTTGTGTATCATGCTTATGTGGATAGTTTTTTTATGATTACTAGATCTATATGTTTGTTTTAATGGTTCATGATTTCTTAATTTTAATTGAAAGAAAGGTTTTGAATATAGATTCACCCCCTTTCTTAGTCATTATGATTCCAATATCAATATACCTTTAGGTTAAGTTGTAATTAAAATCCTTTTAAGAGCAATCTCCATTTTGGGCCCAATTTTGAGAGGACTATATATATTGTTATAAATGAATAGTAGGGTCCCATTTACCATAAAAGGATGAAAACTTAAGCATAATAAATTTTGAATCAAAAGGATGCTCAAATACATCCTTAGAAATAGGTTGATATACTAATATATTCTCCTAAAAAATAGCCTCATGAGAAGAAATTTTCATCTTAATAGTGTTGACTTGTTGTTGTAAATCTCTCATGGTAGTCATGATAGATAACATATCATAAGAAGAGGTTGAATATTTTTTTAGTGATTGTAAATTACCATGCATGCAGAACATATGAATGATTAAATATTTTCCACTTTTAAGAGGACGATCATCACATGGTGTTATAAAATTTTGTAAATGGGTAGCCATGGTTAAAGAGGTCATTGTATCATGTTGGATAAAACTAAGGTTGATATAATTTTCATTACAAGGTTTTATGTTATCTAAAATCTTGTCACATTCAATAGGAATAGAGGAAAAAACTTCACTTGTAAACATTTGCTCTTTTATATTATAAAATATAGAGGAAAGAAAAGAAACATTTTCTATTTCATTCAAAACATAATGTGAGGGAAAAATGCAATTATCATTATCAATTCTAATATTTAAAGGAGTGAGAGAAGATTCAATGATAGTTTTGATTTTATTTAACTTACATCACTTGATCTTTGATAAAGATACATGAAGTATACTTGGAAATTTACTCGTGTCCCCAAACAATGTATGTTTTGTAGTCATTTCCTTATTATTTTCACATGCACTCTCATTTTTTACTTCAAGCAAGACAATGGGAGACATAGAACATGCATTTTTATCACCACAAATTTGAAGGGGAGAACAAATTTGACTATTTTCATTTGAATAACCTAAATAAGGAATATAATTTTCAAAATGAGTATTAATTGGAGAAGAAGGTACATGAAATTTATTTCATAAACATTTACATCATGAGAGATAGAGGAAGAACATTCAATTTATTTGACATTTGCATCATTTGAAATGGAAGAAGCAGACTCACTTTTTGAATTAACTAAATAATGTATGCATGCAACATTTTTATTTTCAAAATTATTAATGCTATCACTTTGCATATCTATTGTATCATCCTTTTACAAGGGCTTAAAATTCATCTTTGTCAACTCCTGAAACCCTTTATTGTTGGAAATAAGAATATGATAAATTCCATATCCAAGAGGTATATAATCACACTCATAACCAAATTAGAAAGGTCATGATCACTTCTTTGATCATTTATATTTCCATTTTCATCATTGGTTCTTTCAATATCATAGTTTCAATCAAAAAGGTATTTATCATATTTTTGATAGTTTATAAGATCTTCATATACAATACATTGATCACAAGGTACATTAAATAAATGATCAAAATAATTATGATTTCTTGCAAGGAATTTTATTAGACTCCATATTGATTTTAAATTTTAATAAAATTATGAAGCACACAACCATAAGGGCCAAAGTAATAATGTAAATAAGCAATCCTAAACCATGCCCATATAAGGGTGATAATTAGATCTATATTAGACTAATCAAATGTTAAACTCAAATATAAAATTTGTTGAATACATTTAAATAAGATGTGATAAAAATAGTAATTACAACTATGATAGATATGGAAATGACAAAGAAATAATGTACTTAGTTTATTCTAATGCTGACACCGTTATGGATCTAGAACATGTAAGAAGTAAACTGGAAGAAGATTATGGAATAGTCACTGAATTCTAGATCAAATCCCTCTTAAGCCATGGACATTAGTATCATTTTGAGATGGTTGTGTCAATGCGACTATCTAAACTAGACACATATGTCCTATGTATAATACATACTACAAAAAGATGAGACCACTTATATGATTTTGCATTTGTCTTCACCTTCATTCTAGTGCATTCGGATTTGGGTCATAAATTGCCACTCCTTATGAAGTTATAAAACCTTAGTTCTCCATATTCATAGTGACCTTTGGAAAAATGGGTTAATGGGAACATGGTGTTAAGATGATGAAAAATACCCCTCTATAATGAGCATTTCCTACATAGACAATACTCTAAAGAGGGTCTCAGGTTGATATAGTTCTCCCTTACATTTTGGCTCATGTGTGAATCATAAAATATGTGGAAATCAAGTATAATAGTGACTCAACTTTCAACTTGGAAAATCAGGATCTTAGGATTCTCATTTAGTACTTTATACATGTATATGTGTTATCCATATGATTGATATGAAAATAGGATAAAATAAGCAAGCTTTAATATATCGATTGTTTGATTGAATGCTTTGATAAGTTGCCTTAGGTATTTTATAGGTGAGGAATGAATAAGGAGTGATTGTGAATATATTCATATCATGAATATCTCACTTTAAAATAGTTAGGCCAACCATTAGGTTACATTTAATTTTCAAATTAGATGAATTTAGGGCATTAAACACCTATGTTAGGTTAGGATACTAGTATCAATATAGGGGTATAAGGTAGACACTTGTGTCCTACTAGTTAGAAAATAGATATAGGATTAGAACTTGTAGAGCTATAACATAATCATATTTTAAGAATTTGGGGCAAGATATAATGTTTGGGTCATCAACATAATACTAGTTAGACTAAGAAATAGGCCAATGGGGCACATGAAAGATTAAATACAAGACTTCTAAAAGTGGGAAATGTCCATAACTGTGATGAATAACCAAGGTCTTATTTTTTTGAGTGTACAAGACTAAGGTATTATATAATCCATAAATATTGTCTACAATTCCTATTAACTTTTGTTTTTCAAGTATAACCCTCTAATAGAATATTAAATATGACCTATATACTTAAGCTTGCAAAGTATCTAGCTCAAGTGTAGGGACATGTTTATATATCGGCACAAGACCCATCATACATACATACATGCATGCATGCATAAATTCATACATACATACATACATACATACATACATACATACATACATACATACATATACACACACACACACACACACACACACACACATATAGACACACACACACACACACATACATATATACATATACATATACACATATGAATGTATGTGTGTGTGTGTATACACACATTGACAATAGGGGTTTTTAAAGAGAGATAATTATGTCCTTGTCTATTTAATGCATTAGATGAAGCTATGTGTTCTATATATGTAGAATAATATCGTTTAAAT
>JARHVA010005560.1:247500-255000 GCA_037957365.1 Torreya grandis
GTGGTACAAGCTCAAAACTATAAATCTAGACATTAATACATAATACAATATCATTGCACAATAATTTTAATTTCATCATGCCAAGTTAAAATATCAATTTTAGTGTATAAATTAACCCTTAGATCTCAATAAAATGGTACAAATTAAATCATAGCCGTGTCAACAATGTGAATTAAGACATAATAAAATGATACACCCATTACCATTATAGTAATAAGGAAAATTGGATACTGAAACAACCTTCTTTACTATGAAACAATACTACTAAATCATAGATATTAATGGAATATAAAAATATCATCTAACATTTTTTGAAAGTTGAGTATGAAGGTGGAACATCTTGATGACCCAAACCACTAATATTTATTATAGTTATGCTAGGATATAATCCAATAAACAACATTGTAGATTTTTATATATATATATATATATATATATATATATATATATATATATATATATATATATATATATATATATATATATATATATATATATATATATAATTTTGCATCTTACTTCATTTTGTGATGGGCATGCACATTAGTGTGAAATAACATACCAATATACATCCTATCTAGTTTTGATGCAAACTTTCATTAACTTAATTAAAAATAATTGCCTTGTTGATTATAATGTAAATGGTAATTACAATGTTTAGCCACATAACCCTATTAAATATTCATTTAACTATGATAACCTGTATGCATCATATTTTGAATTGGGTTCTACCATTTCATGATCATGCATGTTTTGAAAAAATTATACTGGAATGTATAAAATTAAATAATGATAATAGAGTACATTATTGGATTAGTTTATTTTAATAATTCTTACTATATTGATCATTATATATTCATTTGATAACATGATGGAATCTTTGCAAGACAATGCATGGTTATCGAGAGTTAGATGCTGTAGGATTATATTGGATTGTTTTTAAATATGTTTTAGTATATTATTTAATTTTTCTATCAATTTAATTAGTGGGATCTATACATGATATACTTAGTATTTCTATTATTTTGATTTGTGAAAATGTTTCTTGTAATAATAGTGTTGAGTGTAACTAGTTATATTGTAAATTATACTTCATTATGAAATTAATCTTGAATGTTTGAACTCTACATTATTTTTATTTGATAACACCTCTTCTATTAAATCTCTTCAAAAAAATTTATACTTATATGTCATGTTTTTTATTATTTTAGTTGAATGTAACATCATTAAGATTATATAATTTACAATGAATCTTTTACTTAATAAATGTATTGAGAATTATAATCTATAATGTTATTTATTGGATTATATCTTAGCATAACTATAATAAATATTAGTGGTTTGGGTCATCAAGATTCTGCACATTCACACTTAAATTTATAAAAATGTTTGACGAGATATTTATATTCTATGAATATCTATGTTTTAGTAGTATTGTTTTACAATGAAGAAGGTTGTTTAATGATTTAACAGTTTTGGGAATATTGAAGTATTATTCCTAATTTATTTTAGGGTCTAGAGTAATAAAATTGATAATAAATATGTAATAATTAAGCTACTAATTTGAATAATTTTATTGTAATTTGATCCTTTCTAAAAATAGTAGATAAGGGAGATAAAATAAGACTTAGCTAGAAACTGACTGAGACAGCTAAGATAGAGTCTAGAATTCACTATGTAGGATAGGGACACTATTCTAAATTAGGTTTTGGTCCTTATTTTATTATTGGATAGGAGTGTCAAAATAGGACACCCTAGGTTTTGACACTATATTCCTCTTCTACTACTTTTTTCCAAGAGACCTGAGCTTTTTGGGTTTTATTTCTTGTGTTTGTGTGAACCTATCTATGAAATTTTGACTGTTGGATGTCCATGTAACTCCCTATAGATCTGATTTAGTATTTAGAACCCTAGACTCCATTATGCTTTGACAAGATTTGGGAAAGAGGGTGGAGGTTAGTGTGTGTAAGATGCACTGAATGTGGATCCACACCCCTTATGTGGGCATGTTGCTTACATACCGATACTCTGAAGAGGGATCAAACCATTTGTAGTTCTCGCATGATCCAAAACTTGAAAAGCTTTGGTTGAAAGATAATTAAAAAATAAGAATAAGATAATTCAAATAATCCTATCTCTAAAAAGAAATGTTTTATTGATCAAAATTACAGACCCAAACATATGCTTATCTTTGAGAAGAGATGTATGATTTCCATTTCAAGTTACATCTTCATTTATACATGTTTTGAAGGTGTGGGGAGGATGTGGAAGGTCACCAATCTTGAGGGAGATGAATTGGTTTAACTTCCATGATTTACAATAATACAGAATTCAAGGAATTACTATTGTTAGAAACTTACTATTTTTAGACTGCACTACTAAAATTGAAATTTAAGACACTTACATTGGGTTTTATGGGGTTAAACATCATCTAGTGGAGTTCAATTCCATCTCATGAAATTCACCTCATTATTATCTTTCCAACGGTTCAAATGGTGAGTCAATTAGAGCCACGGTGAAAAAGTTATGGCTCCCGAAAGTTCTGTCGTCAATTGGGGTGGACCCATCACCCAAATTGTCATCTGAATTGTTACTCAGATCATCCCACTTGATGTGTTTTGTAAAATTGTGACTGAAGATGTAAATGATAAAATTGGGTGTGCTTGAGGTGGGTAGGGATTGGTGTAAGGATTTGAATAATCTTGTAAAAGTATTGACTGGTTGTATGCAGAGAATAGGGAAGATTGCCTTAGTTGTTTTGCTTGTATTCTTTTTTATTTTGTGATAATTGCTAACCCTTTCTAAATGAACTTTGAGTGGGATTTTATATGGATCTATTGGTCATGGGTTGAATGTGGCCACATTATGTTAAAATGACGAGGGATAATAACTAGAAGGAATTGACCATTGGAGGCAAAAATGTACTCGAATAGGAGTGTTAAAAGTGGACACTAGAGGGCCCAACACCATAATCTAAGTTGGGTGATATAGTCCCAAGCTAACAGGACCTAGGTAGATAGATTTTTCATAAAAAGATTAGTCTAGTCAGGATGGGATCAGGTTGTAAGTTTATAGATGACTGGGAATTAGTGAAAGGATGCCTATGAGGGTTATGAAAGCAAGAAAGAGGGACCTATGAGTTAGGTGTCATTAGCCACACTCAAGTTACCAATTTTCACATTTTATATAACTACATTTTCCCCCTTTATTCTAGTGATGCAATAAATAAAAATACTAAGATACATGAAAAATAAAAAGAATACCTACACTTATAAGGGTGAAGCCCATGAAGCTATGAGATGCTAGGTGTGCATAGAGAGAGCACATTGTGAAGTGTAAATCTACAAGAGGAAAATAAAGAGTATATTAGTTATTACTAGATATGTTATGTATAAAATAAGAATGTACAAATATGGGTAAAAGAGGGAGGAAGAAAAAGGAATGAATATACCTCATTGGGTACATGAACCAATATAAAACCTATTGTGATGTTGAGTGATGTTTAGTAATGCTAATTAATGTTGGATGATGTTGTAATAAGAGTAATATCATGAATGGAATTGAGTGATCAATTCCCTGAGAGTGGTTTAATAATGTAAAGGCTATCCCTCTGGTTCCATCATAACCTACTAAGTGAAGCTAGGTGTTTATGCATACAAAGGCTAGCTAGTCCTTTGGCTCCATCATTTTCCCATTAAGTGAAGCTATAAACTGATATCAATATGAAATGTTTGTATTATGAGATGGATCATAAATCTCATAAATGATCTATAATCTGATAATGTTGGCATGATGGTTGAATGTATGCTAGAAACTAGGCCACTCTTGGCCACTCTGAAAGATGGAGATTAGGCTTGTATGAAAGCCACTCTAAAAATGGTAAATTAGGCTTATGTGAAAGCCACTCCAAAATATGGAAGTTAGACTTGTATGAAATCCACTCCAAAATGATGTCAACCACTTGTAGATGAAATAAGGCATGTAAATTTTGAGAATGCCTAGGTAATGTATTTAACTTAGAAAGAAAAGAAAATAAATGTGCCATGTACATTACCTCCAATCATTGGTGTCTAGAACATGGATTCTGATCTAGAAGTTATACCAAATACCATATCTAAAACTAAAAGTGAGAACCATCATATTACACATGATGGCCCCTACATCTAGATTCTCTAAGCAAAGGTGTACTAAAAAATGTTGATTCTAAACTAGTCTAAATGTGCAAAATTTTAGCTAGACCTACTTTTTTTGACTACTTCTAGAAAGTCTAGTTTGTCAACTATTTAAATAGGAGCACCAAATGTGGACACTAGAGGTTCTAATTTTTTAATCTAATCTTGATGATGTTATCTTGGGCTAAATCTAGTAATTGTTCTAACATTTTCACTATCTTCCTGGTCTATACTATCTAGTTTGAACTTTAGTTGTTGTTTTAGGTTTCTAGAAAACTACTTTTTCAATTGTTAGGAGTTATGATCTCTAGGACAAAACCTCTATTTTTCCCCCTCTATTGAGGGTAGGAATGAAGACCCTGTAATGACTACCCTTAAAAGAAAGAGACCTATAAGTGTGTTATGCTACACAGATACATGATATAACAATGATAATTGATAAGATATCTCAATGTATAACATGGTTTATAATGAGAGATTTTTAGATCAACAAGGGTATGCCTAGAATGATATAATAATGTAATAGAATTTGAAATATAAAGAACTATAAATAGAACTCTTGTTAGTTTTTAGTTATTAGTTGGCAAGGAGGAATGGAGCATGATGTCCATCTTGGCATCCAAGAAAGTAAGATAATGCATGATGTTTATCATGGCATTATAAATAATAAACAAACAAGCTCATAAGGCAAGAAGCAAGAAGCATAAAAATGTGGACAAGGGGCCAAACAAAAAAGGGACATGGGTACATGTCACTCAAACTAAAAAGTAAGCATATAAGGCATGTTCAAATGCCACATACATATACAATTGAAATAAGTAACATTGGCATGAAAGCCACAATCGTGTAGAAGAGTAAAAGCAAAGGACAATGGAAAATGTCTTAAGGCACACACAAGAATAGAAGTAAATGACATTTTTAAATGTCTTACGGAACATATAGGAGACAAACATGAATTGAGAAATGAAAATAATCTAACTACAATAACCAAGAAAGGAAAGCATGTAATATACTGGAAATATAATCACATCTAACTAATCAAAGCAATAAGTTAAAGTATGCAAGACATATTAGTACAAGACTAGGTATATGCTAAGGAAATACACAAGTGTTATATACTAGTGAAATATTGATAGATTAATCTATGTAATCTTTGTAATTAATGTACAACAACATGATAACTAGATTGTGTGGTCTAGGAATGACATCACTTGGATGATTTATTCATATAGAATATGCCCCTAGTGGGTATGTATATCTATGTGTGTCTTACATGTAGAATTAGGATGCCCCCTCAATGGGTAGAGTGAATCAATCAGAGATCTTGATGTCACTTCACACACTTAAAGAAGATCAAGTGAAGCCTGCTAATGGAGATAAATTGACAAATAATAGCATAGAGTAACAAATGTATGTCTAGCATAGTAATATATATGTAAAGAATGGATGATGTATACAATCATAATGTTTGTGAAATTTTGAATTATTTGAAAGTTTTTATATTTTTGAAATTTTGTATTATTTTTGGTATTTTTAATATATTTCAATGTTTTTATATTTTTTATATTTTAACCTATGTACAATCAATAATAAGGAAATTATGTACAAGAAAAAATTGAGAATAAATGATACTAACCAATGAGTCTCATGGGAAACTCCTTATTAGGGCATCCTATATCAAGGAAAAGGATCATGTGTGATCGTGAAGCATGATGGTAGGGTTGAGATTATGGATCTAAAAGATATATATGCTATAAATTCTCTAAAATATTTGAAGTATAAACCAATTTTGGGTTCCCCTTGTAGCTTTGAGAAGTGGATGCAACTATAGGGCTCTTAGTGACCCATCTAGTAGTAGGAGAAGCTCTTTGAACATGTGCTCTATGTGTAGAGGCATGAGACCTCAATGATATTGCCTTGGGTGTGAACACTTTAGCAAAAATCTATCTAGAATTAATACAATTTTTGGTTTCTCTAAAAGATACCTCCATGGAGGTATATAAACTCTTTGTGCTAGTGATAAAGGCCTCAACTGTGTCTAAATCTAAACTGGAGGAAGAACTCTAATTGATGGAAAACCTGAAACTAGTGGCTGAACTAAAACTAGTGATTCCAAAATAGTAAATGGCTTTGAAGTGGCGAGTGGTAACTCATATGGAACTCCACCAAATGTAACAATATACTTAGCATGAATTAATTCCATGCATCTATAAATTGTAGAAGGTACTTCTCAGAGTCTTTGAATCCATGGTTGACCAAGTAACATATCAAAAACTCCTACACTTGGAACAATAGTAAATAGTGTGGCCATGTGTGTTGGACCAACATGTAGAGGAAGTATAATCTCACCCAATTAACTCTATATATGCCCACTAAATTTTCTAATAATTATGTCCATTAGGGTAATATCCTACTCTAAATATTCCAAATGTTGCAATAATGTCATAGTGTACATGTTCACACTGGATCCATTATCTATGAGAATACTATGAATAGGATGATTATTAAGGTAAGCTCTGATAAAGAGTGCATGTTAATCTAAATAATCCTCAACTATCTCCTAATCTAAGGAGATAGAAGGTCTAGGTGGAACTCTATAATTGTATAAACCAATCATGTTTCTCAAAGGATGTAACTCAACTGAAGGTGCCTTGTATATATTTGGTGGAGGATGTGCATGATATGCATGGTGAAAACCTGATGTATCCCCTATCTCTTCTTTAAAATGTTGTAGAAAAGGATCTAAGAAGATTTTTAAATCTTTATCCTATGTTTTCTTTACCTGAGGAGGATCAATTGAAGTGTTAAGATCAATAACATTGCCATCTATCAAGTCATATATATTGTGTGTCAAATTTATGCATCAATTTTTTGTATGGCTTAGTGCCCTATGAAACTCATAAAATGCATGTTGATCATATCCCTAGGGAAGAGGATTTTTTGGATCAACTTCCAAAATAAGAGGGAAATATATGATATTACATTCCAAAAGTTATTGTATAACTATGGATGGAATAACTGGTAGATTGGTAAAGGTTCACCAAGTAGGTGTTGATAAAACCATACACTGAGTGGGCTCAAAATTTGTATTGATTGTATGTTTATTTTGACTTTTTCTATCACTAATCTTGACTTTGTGTGGGATTTTTTTGTTATTCTCATTTATTACTTTTGATATACTTGTGCACTTGAGTTTTCCCATTGAAATTAGTTTGACTTCCCTTTATTTTAGTGTATGACACAATTAAGTGAATGAAGAGAACTTTTTGAACATTATTGACTCATGTAAAGCTAGTAGAATAATTTGTTTGAAGAGATATTGTAACTC